>NDGM011029328.1:0-12303 GCA_002564305.1 Octomys mimax
ATTAATATGCTGAGCTGTAAAAGGCTCAAGTCAACAACTTCAGACAATTGCCAGTTGTGCTGGGAATTTTCGCTACTATTATGGACTTTTGGACTATAGTGGGTTATTTTGCTGAGTTCAAGAAGCTACAAAATTGGACTGGTATCAAGTATGAAAAGATGCTTTAAATACTTCTCCAAACACAGCTTATTTAACAGCAATGGAACACCCACCTCTGTTAAAACAAAACAAAAAGGGGGATGTAAAGGACCATTTTGTATTAAAAAAAAATATATATATATATATGATAGTTAGGATAGATGAAGAGCTACTTTCTCTTAGTTCAATGACAACAAAGGTTTGTATCAATAATGTTTAAATAAGATAGCATGTCTACATCTTGTCCTCCAAAAAACTACTATGAAGACAGCAATATGCAATGTATTAATTAGTGTAACTGTCCAGCTAACCTGTTTTGAAACTGTTTCATTGTCATTTTTTTCTCATTAAAATGAATATAAAATTTAAAAAAATCAACAATAGTGATATAGCAGGGAAACTTGAAATTATTTTCTCTCCCTTTATTTAATGTGGGTTATTCTCACTCTATCGACCTTACAATGTCAATAAAGCCTCAAGAAATTTTGCCACATTCTGTGTAAAGATCTTATCTGTCCTTCAGAATAAGTTTTTCTTCTTTTTAAAATAATTTTATTGAGAAACAAATACTGATGAGACAGTTTCAAAACTGATTAGTAGGACAGTTTCAATAATTAATACATTGCATATTATTGTCTTCTTAGTGGATAATCATAGTACAAGATGCAGACACAATATCATGTCCACAAACAGTATTAGAACAAATCATTGTATTCATTGAATTAAGAAAAAGTAGGTACATATCTATCCTAACTATTTTGAATATACAGATACAAAATGGCCCTTTATTTGTAACCCATTTTTTTTTGTTTAGTTTTGTCAGAGAATGGTATTCCATTGTCATTTAAATGTTGTAGGTACATGAATTCATTAAAATATTCCAACAAGTTTCAATTAAATTTTTATTACTGTAACTTTGTTTTTTGCTTCTTACAGGTTTTTGGTGAAGAAAACACACACACAATTTAATAGATTCATTTTTACATTGATACTAGTAATTGTATATATTTATGTGGCACAATGTAATAAGGTATAAAATGTTCATGTGACAATGCATACAACATACAATGATCAAATGAAAGTAACAAACACTCCCTGCTCCTTAAACATTTCACTTTGTACTGAAAAAATTTCAAACTCATCTCTTACAGTTTTCTATAAAGCATAGAAAAAATTGCTGTGACCTGTAGTCACCCTGCTCTGCTAAAAAGTATCAGAATTCATTCCTCCTATATATTTATATTTTAAAGCACATTATCCAAAACTAAAACTAGTTGTAGCTGCTTGAAAGAGTAATGTTAGCTCTGTGGTACAGATTTATATTATGCAATATTGCAGCACTTGAAACTTATCATAATATCAAGGAAACATATCACACCTTACAAGAAAAATAATTAATTCAAGCTAGAAAGCAAGCCTAGTTTATTAATACCCAAGGCTAGGTATCAGTTACATCTGCTAGCTCCCAGGAGAGGATGACACTGACTTGTGTGGCTTTCCACCCATCTGCAGTTATTAAATGCAAGCAATAAACATGAATATTCACCAAAGCACATATCAGAATTAGTGCAATCAAATTAAAGACACTTTCACTCATAGCAACTTTTAATGCTTTAAACTCTATTAGAGATATAAAGAAGAATAGTTTAACATTGCTATGAGCATCCCATTAGGATATAGAAAGCAGAAATGGAATTCCTGTGATGAGGTGGACTCAAATTTGATGAAATCTGTAACACTGACAAAAAGCATATTGAAAATTGGTTGACCCATTCCTCCTTATATTCAAATGCCCCTGCCACAAAAGTGTGAATTCTAGCTAAAACCTCTGCTACTAGAGGTTTTAAAGTTAAAGAGAAAAACAAGTGATAAAAATTAATTCTCAGATTTCACACTTGAAGGGCCAACATATGACTTTGTTTTTTTGTGAAAAAAATGTTTTGTGCATGTGGCTTTCCATTTTGCTGATGAAAGTTCTGCTTTCCAAAGTTAGCATTACCAAGATGTTATTTATCTTCAGATACATATTCTCTTAGAATAAATTAAATATATTTGTTTTCAATATTTAAAAAAGTGTGAGGTTGTAAGGCAAAACGCATGCCTGAATCTCATCAGAATTTGAGGAAGGCAGGTAAAGACCCAAGAGGGTAGGTATATTACTTTGATGGAGGTAACTTGGAGTTGAAATTTGAGCAGTGAAAGATGTCTCCTTCAGTCAAGATTATGCATGTATTGAGATTTTACCTGACTTTCTCACTAACAAGTTAATCCATGAGGATTTATTAAAATTTGACAGAAGACGTGAAACAGTAGGATCAGAGACCAAACATGGTTTATCACACATATCACATATCAATAGGATCACAGTGTCTGCATTTCCTGCCATGGTTTCTCAATGCCTGGCTTCTCAGGAAAATGAAATGAAGACCAGGTATTAGCCACAAGGGAGAACAAACCAGCCAAAGAGTGAAATTAAGTCTAACTTTGACAATTGGAAGCAACCCTTACTTTTACTCCCAAGCGTTGAAATATTTCTATCTTAGTCTATAGATTAGAAACAAAATCTCAAAAAGACCTTGCAGGGAACAAAAGAGGAAACACTCAGTGCTTGTTCAATGAAGACATTCAGAAATATTGAGAGACACATAGAAACAACTCTCTCTACATCGCTGAAGCTACATCTCAAATTCTCTGGATCAGGAAGAAATATGCAGTGCCCGATCACATGGTGAAAGGCAAGAACACTGTCACTTTGCCAAAGAGAAGCAGGACATTTTCCCAAAGCTCTCGATGTGTCCTCCAGTTATAACTTTACCATACTTTATCTTCATAGCTTTCTTAGCATGGCAGGCCCATAGAAGCTCCGGAGGAGTCTTTGGTCAAAGAATAACCATTTGAAATAAACCATTCTGAATTCTCTGCCTTTCTGCTACAGATTTGAAGACACAGATATACGAGAAAATAGTGCTTTCACATCTCTCTTCTCAGCTTCTCTAGACAATGAGTCATAAAGATTCGAATCACAATCTATTCTATATAAAAATTAGGAAGCAAAAATCCTTTTAGAATGTAGTATTTCAACTTTAGAACAAAAATTTGTCTCATCTAGACATGACAACTCAGATACCATTCATAATACCATTAAGTCACTTCAAAATTCTCTTTTAGCCCTAACTTAGAAGAGCTGACTAAAGAGAAGACTTCTTGTTGGAAGTCCAGATAAAAACTGTTGAGGCAAACATATTTAACGCCAAAACTTATCTTCAGTGTAATGGAATGAAAAGAGTTGAATATCATTCTCAATTGCAAATGTCATACACAGTTTACCATGATCCAAGTCACAATATTTTACTTGTGGCATTTCTTTGAGCACACACAGGGTTGCTTAGGTGTCTCATGTCGCATAGAGTAATAAGGATTATTATTATTCAGGTTAAAACTATCTGAATCCTCACCAATTATAATGCATAGTTAGAGTATTTATCCTACTACAATGTGCTTAGGCCATGATAAATAAAATAATGTTTTAATAAAATATAACAAGAATTTGAACTTCAAAATAAAGAAGTATTGTTTTAAATTCTTCTAAGATGTCCTTCTGGCTCTGAGTACAATGAAAATTATAATGTCTTATGACATTTAATACTTTAATTTTTGTCATTTCATCAAATTATGTATACTGTATTATTAAAATCTGTGAATATTTATTTATTACAGTATATTTCTGCTTTCAGAATTTTATGATGTCTCATAATAGCACAGCTTCAGTAAATCACTAAGGATAACATTATAAATTTTACAGGTGCAGCTTATAAATTTCCAAAACAAGACTGGTGGAAAAACATATTGCTTGCATGTAGTAAAAGGAAGTTATTAAACTTTTATTTATTTTGCAGTGGCAAAGGTACCTATTGTGATTCTGACTGTGTTTATTCAATGTTATCAGTTAGGTTATATTGTTTGTAATGTGAATATGTATCATCAAATATTGTAAAACGTTAAAAGCAAATTTTCTTCACAAAATTTAGTAAACATATTAAGTAGCTAAAATCTCCCTGGAGTGAAATACTAAATTCTGTAGATTTTAAGGAAATGTAGCTTACTTGTCTCTCTTTTCAATAATCCTTCTAAAGCACTGAGTGTATACTGTAAATGTAATAGTGCCTGATGAATATAATAATGATCCTTTATAACAATCTTCATGTATTAAAAGGAACACTGATGTACTACATTTTGGTCCTTTCTTTCCAGAAACCCAATTAAAACAATAGAGAAATAAAACAAAAATGCAAAAAAACATAAATGAAAACAGACTGCTTGAAAACTATTCAGTGAAAGTTGGACAGAGGACAAACTTACGTTAGCCTACATTTTAAGATGAATATCATTCAGTATAACTGGCTGTCATAGAGTAAAGACAGAGAAGTTTTGAATACCAAGCATGACAGTTAATGTTACTAAATCTCAACAAGCCAAACAAAGCAGAAGCCTTCACTATCAGTAAAGGGCAAGATCTGTGGCTTAGTAGAACAGTAGGGTTTCATGGAAGTCCGTGTAACAAGGTAGAAGAGAACTGATGCCTTGGCCATTGTACTGTGCACGTGGCTTTCCTCATTCTGTCAGAGGTCAAATTGAACTGAGAATATTTTTGAAAATATTTGTTGAAAAGAAAACACTGAATGATGACAAAACTGGTCCGTGTGCTTCACTCAATTCTCATAAATTCTAACAGAAGTCAAATATGCCCCATAACTCTCCATAGAATCCCCAAAATATACGTAGGAGATGACATGATTTCCTTGTCTGGGTAAACTGGTGGGAAAAACAAACACCACTATATTGTTCTTCAGGCAAAGAGTTGGATCACCTATGGCTCAATTTCATCAGTGGGAAGCCCAGAACACAGCCAAAATTTTGAGCGTCTTTCATGCACTTATTTCAGTGTCTCATTCTTAGGTCTGAACTAACATCAAGTTTTCTATGCACTTTTTTTTTTTTTTTAAATGTATTTTAGGGAAGGTTCTACAGTATGTTCAGGGTCGCACTACTACGTCAGACTCCTAGTGATCTGCCTGTTTACAGCCTCCCAAGTACTAGGATTACAGGCCTGAGCTACCACACCCAGTCTCAACTGCTATCTCAGTGTGCCCTGGGGACAGGGCTGACACAGTTGCCCTGGGGATCAAACCGCAGCCCCTGGGCCAGCTTGCAGGCCCTTTAATCTGGTGAGCTATTCAGTGGGCCCACGTTTTCTATGCACTTGAAAAGCAATGTACAAAAAAACCCAAACAAACAACAAAAAAAACCCAAAGACAAAGCAAATACAGGAGAAGTTCCTACAATACAGAGTAAAATACTCGTCTGTTTCGAAGTGTTTATGATACTGTTTACTGTGTATCTACTGATCCTTGATCCTGACTCTACCAACCATGAATTGAAATATTTGAAAAAAATTGTGGATGCCAACCTCTTGCCAGGTCTGGGCAAATGGACAAGGTCCTGTTCCAAAATATAAATTTAAAATATGGATGTAGAGCTGGCCAAATAGCTCAGAGGATTAAAGTGCCTACTTAGTCACACACAGAGGCCTAGGATTCGATCCGCAGCCTGCTGCTGGGCCTGCTCCCAGGTTGTGCTGAAATTACAAATAAGACTGAGCATGGTGGCACCCTTGCAATTCCAGCACTTGTGATGTTGAAAACAGGAGAGTCACTGAGTCTGATCTGTGTAGTGAGACCCTGTAGACCCTGTAGACCCTAAACACATTTTTTAAAAAATAGGGATGCAGCTCAGTTTAAAGGACAAGTTGAATTTTCATTTCTGGGGGGACAAAACCCCTCCCAATAAAGTAAAATAATAAAATAATTTTAAATAAGTCAAAAGAATAGAGAAAATTTGGATATTCTGAGTCAAAGAAAGATTATGTGCAAAGATCCGAAGCTCAACAGATTTTTCAGTAGTAATACTGACAAGAGCCAGCCAAATAGCTCAGTGGATTAAAGCACCTTCAAACAGTACAGGGGTCTGGGGTTCCATCCATGGGCCTGCAGTGCCAGCCCCACCCACTGGGGTGCACTGAGATGGCAATTGAGACTGGACATGGTGGCACACCCCTGTAATCCCAGCTCTTGGGAAGCTGTAAAAAGGTGGCTTGAGTCTGATCTAGTAGTGAGACCCTGAACACCCAAAAAAAGGAGTAATACTGAAAGCCAAAAGACAATAAAAAATAATCTTAAAGTGATGTGAAAATGTTATTTCCAAATTACAATTCTAGAATTAAACACATTATTCTTCATGAAATATATAAGCCTATTTTTAGTCAAACAGGTCTTATAATTTACCAAAACTTCATAGTTTATCTGTGCTTTGGTGAAAGATGAAGGTGGGAATAAGTTGGGAAAAGGGAGGCATAAGACATATAAAGGGTCTTTCTTGCTGTGTACGTAACAAGTATTTTATTAACCTAATCATCATCAGTATTATTCATATACTACCTAGAAATAATCACCTACACTGATGAAGGATTTGTTACTCAAAATAATGGCATACGCGTAATGTCTTGACCTGAAAAACAGCAATAATTAAAATTTTCACTTTGTGGTTTCTCACCAGAATTTACTGATACTTTATTTATTAAAACAGGTACGGTTTTTGCCAAAAAGAAGTCATGCAAACACTTAACTAGAAGGCATTAATTTTAAGCACACTGCCTAAGTAGCTTGATCCAGTTTTACTTTTCAGATGAAAGGTATGTCCTATCTTAACCAGAAGAGTCAATACCCAGGAGCCAGGCAGCAGGATGCAGGGATTTCTACCCACATAATATATTATTTCTGTTCCAAATCCTGAAAAATATTGACAAATTACCAAAGATAAAAGACACAGGCAGAATCAGAAAAAGATAAACATTGCAGTAAGCCAAATCTCAAATAGGCTTAAGTTATAAATAGATACACATAATGTTATGCAAATTTATAGAGTTCTCAGTGATAGTCTTTGGTCAGTGTAGAAAAATGTAAGCCCATTGGTCAGGAAACAAGAGTTAGTCTTTCTGTTTAAAATGATAAGTTATTTAAGAAGTCACTTAGTGTCCCACAAGAGAAATAAACTTCCATTCTCAAGAATTCAATTTTAAAAAATTTCAAAAAAATTTTAAAAAAGAAAAAAAGAATTCAATTAAATATAATGTGAAGAAGTACAGCCAAAAATTGGTGTCAAGTGATAAATTTATTCTGGGTAAATTTTATTGAAAAAAAATTTAAGTGTTCTTTAAGGATACAGAAAGTGATGCATGAACTATCACTATGTAAAATAACAAGAACAAATAAAACATACAATGAGAGCACATGGAAGAAACACATCATGGTTAATAAAACAATCAGCAGGTGGCACATGTGTTTGCTCACAGCCTAGCCTCCCCATACCCTTGAGAGTTTCAAGACCACCTACAGTATCTGAAGCTGAGGACACCAGTAACCTTTCTGTGCTATCAGTTTTCCTACACGTACATGCCAATGACAAGCTTTAATTTTAGAATAAGCACAGTGAAAAAAATAAGCAAAATAAGCAAATTATAGAATAGAACAGTGTAACAATACACTGTAATCAAAGTTAGGTTAAAATGGCTTCTCTCATTTGAAGGAATCAAAACAGGCATAAGTATTTTTCAGCATCACTAGACAGCATGCAATGGAAATCAGGGTGAACAAAACTAAAGTTAAGCAGGAATTAATGTCATTCCTTATTACACGTAATTCATTCATGTAGTTTGTTAATAGATTAATACACCTTTAGGAAATGTTTATATAATATGTGAATGTGTGAAAAAAGACATTAAAATTGAAAAGGAGGAAACGAAGGGCCAGCCAGATAGCTCAGTGGACTGAAGTGCCTGTTTAGGTAGGGGCAGGGACTGGGGTTCGATCCCTGGCATGCCGTGCCAGCTCTACCCCTGGGGTGCACTGAGATGGTGACTGAGACTGGGCGTGGTGGTCTACCACGCCCAAGCATGTGATGCCTACCACATGCTCTTAGGTGATCCATGCAGTTTGAAGGGAGACCGAAAGGATAAAATATGAGTCTGAGTTGTGGAGTGAGACCCTATAGACCATGTACCAAATGCTAAAAAAGAGAGAGAGAGAGAGAGAGAGAGAGAGAGAGAGAGCAAACAACAACATCTCTTCAAAACACTTATTTATTTACTTACTTATTCATTTTTATTGTAGGGAAGGGTCTACAGGTGTTCAGGGTCTCACTACTAGATCAAACTCATAGTGATCTGCCTATTTACAGCCTCCCAAGAGCTGGGATTACAGGCACGTGCCACCACACCCAGTCTCAATTGTTGTCTCAGTGTGCCCCAGGGGCAGGGCCAGCACTGCTGGCCCTGGGATTGAACCCAACTCCGGCCACTGCACTTCAAAATAACATTGACAAATTTAAAATTTTGAATAGATTATGTATTTTGGCTATATGTAGGTAAGTATTTGAAAAAAGAATGCTTAAAAGAACACAGGAGAAATCCTGACTACCTAAATAGAGCAGGCTAATATATATGACATTGCAATATGTGCCAAATAATTCAAGAAGAGTGAAAATAAAGAATATAATGAAATATACTTATGGAGACAAAATTTAAAATCCAGTAGATTTTTAGAATAAAATGTGTATTAACAGATTTGAAAAAGAATATGTAATTACAGCACCATATAATTTACATGTGTTTTTCTTCACAAAACCTGTTGTTCTCACTTTTAACTAGCAATTATTTGGTAAGGCATTGTTGCCACAAGGATTCCTTCACTGAGACCTCTACTAGAATTAAGGTGATGCCTACCACATGCTCTCAGCTGATCCACACAGTTTGAAAGGAGACCGAAAGGAAAAAATATTAGAAGTCTAACAGTGAAGTGGCAGTAAAAATGTTTTCAATTATTAATGTGAACTTGGGTCTGGGGAACGGGCTGAAATATCAGCAGACTCAAAGATATGCCACAGATTGTTGACACCTTCAATTTTCAGCTTATCAATCTGTATGAACACAGACATAAATACTATCATTGTTTTAAAATTCACCAACTTCTTATAGGCAGAAAAGAAGCTGTGCCTTTTTCCCAAAGAGACTATTTTCTAAAGCCTTTTTCAGAATTTTGTAGAAGTTGGAATCCGAAGGGAGCAATGAACTGGAAAGCTAGTCTCAGAACAGAAAGGATTTCCTTAATGGAGGAATCTGAGATTGGTTCAGCAGGATTGAAGAAACGCAAATGGACATTCGCTTGGATAATCATCTTATTCATCCTTTATTCAGTTAAAGTCTTATTAAAATTATCTCAGATAATGTGTGCATGTTCTTGTAGGTGTGTATATATTTTTGTGTGTGGTGTTTGTTTGGGCACATGATTTGTTTTATTCCAGAGAAGCTGTGTCCAAAAAACATATAATGTAAAATCTTCTATTTCTATCCAAGTGCTTGATGACTGGAAATATTTTATAGATAATTTGGTAGTGGGTGAAGGCATTCTGCATGTGCATGAATTGAAGGTCATCTTGTTGGGGAGGAGGGAGTTCAGGTAGATTCACTGCATCAATCACTGATTTCTTGTTACTCTACGTGCTTACTTTTGACACATGACTTTGCAGTGAAGCTAGCTGGAAGTGTACGTTCTCCTCCCTGTGCTCAGCTCTGCATTTGACTGCACTACACACGCTGGCTTCATTTAGATAACTCCTCTTTGCACCAAGATAGTGAGTGGTTCAGGATTCTCAGCCACTCACTGTTCCTTTGTTTTATTCAAGGCTTACAAATATGACAGATTCTCAATAAACTTGTGTTTCATTTGATGGTTATACTTTTCATTCTTTAGGACAACTTCTTTCATGGTCTTCTAGCTTTCTAACTTTGAGGCTAAGGAGAGAAATAGCTTTATTTTTCACCTCTGAAAATTTTTGATTATTTTATATTTCTTTCAAATTCTAACATCTTCCTTTTAAGATCTTACCTCTCTTTGCACTACAATATTTTAAGTTAAGGAGAAGCCTAATTTGTTATCATTATGCACAGATTTCTCAACTCAATCTCAAATCTTCTTTAGGTATATTTTGTTCTCTAAGTCACTGTAGACAATGATTTTAGCAGTATTTCCCCAGGGAATGACAAAGATGGTCAATTTTTAGCCATTTTTAGTAGTATAAACACATTTTTCTAGTTTTAAGGTATGATACATTTTATTTTTTACAGTAATATATTAGTAAAATTATATGTCCATAATAGTAACACCTGAAAAAAGTGACATATTTTAGAGGTGGTTTGCATTAATGTTCAAAAGTAATAATATATTTTTGTGAATCAAAAATATGAAAATCATCATGTTGATAAGTAACAAAATTCTTAGGAAAGCTGTTTAGCTTCTGTTTCATACATCTATGAAAAGCACTGGAAAGAAAATTAAATCTTAATTAGTTCATCAAAAATAAGATTATCATGAATCAGGTGTGATTAATGTTCTAGATGTAGTTATGAAATTATTTACACTTAAAGTAGGAGAGAAGAATTGATATTTACATTCAGATAATATGATAATATCAAATGTAAAATTTTATTTAGTGATTTTAATTTTATTTTACCTGGAGAACGCTATAAAAAAGAATCAGGAAAACAAATTGAAGACTTTTATAGTGAAGTTGTTTGCAAGTGGGGAAAATCCTAGTATTAAGTGTCCACCAACAGTTAAGTGAGTCATTTCATAATCTTGCATGCAAAATTTTAAAATATTAATGCATTAAATTTTTGTTCTGTTCTCATTTTTCATCTTTATGTATTTTGTATAGGCTCTCACTACCAGCTCAGACCTATAGTGGTCCTCCTGTTTTCAGCCTCCTCAACTCTAGGATTACAGATGTTTACCACCAAGCCCACACTTGGGCTTGGCTCAGCATACTCCATGAGCAGGGCTGTCAAGCATGCAGAACCAAGGATCAAATCTGGTCCCTCTGCTTGCCAAAGCAGGTGCTTTATTCACTGAGCTATCTTGCCAGCCCTTGATGTATTGAATTTTTATCTATTTCCTTCCTCCTCCTTGTTCCTTCTTCTCTTGCTCCTCTTCCTCAGCCTCCTCCTTCTCCTCTTCCTTTTCCTAACTGCAGATTGAACTCAGAGCCTTCACTCTGACCTACATCTCTAGCCATTTTTACTTTTTATTTTGAAAAAGACCCTCCCTGACTTACCCATAGTGAGGTCAGAGTTGCAGTCCTCTTTTTCAACTTCCTCATAGCTGGAGGCCTGTGCCAATATGTCCAGCCCAAGCTACTATTTTAAAAGATGGCTTGACTCTGTGTTTCTTTGTCCTTCTGCAACAGGACAGTCTGTATCTCAAAAGGCAGTATGCCACCAGACACTCAGTGCTAACATGGTATACTGTGGTGCTATAACTCACCTATGGGTACTTCGCAATGTGAAGAACAAACTTTTGAGTTACAAGCCACTTACACCGCTCATCTGTTATCTCTGCATAGCGTAGCCTAAGCTGAGTGCTATGATTCATGAGAATGATGAAGCGGAAATGTTAAAAACTGGTGACCTCATTATACGGGAAATTAGAAACAGATGATAGGAAAGTATGCTAGGTGCTTCTGGCTCATCTGTGTTATTTTAGTAACTTAAAACTGCAAGCAAATATCATACCATGTTGGCATTTTATAAAACCATATAGTATATCACTGAACATTTATTATGTTATATATTTCTGAGTATTTTAATTACTCTATAGGAAAGCATTTAGTAAAATATACCAAAACAAAAGTGACAGTTGAAACCCGAAGTAGCAACATATTTTATTTATTTATTTATTTTGCATTTTAGTACAGGGGATATGCAGCCTACAGAGTCTCACTACATAGATTGTACTCATAGTGATCCTCCTGTTTTCAGCCTCCCAAGCACTGGGATTACAGGCATGCGCCACCATGCCCAGTCTCAATCACAATGTTAGTGAGCACCAGGGGCAGGGCTATCATACAGGCAGGGACTGAACTCCCCCTGCTGCACTCTGCCTAAGCAGGAGCTTTAGTCATCTGAGCTATCAGGCTGGCCCTGCAACATACTTTAGAATACTTTTCTTCTTCTTCTTCTTCTTCTTCTTCTTCTTCTTCTTCTTCTTCTTCTTCTTC
>NDGM011029331.1:0-20523 GCA_002564305.1 Octomys mimax
CCCAGGTGACCTTCGTTGACTGACCCGCTGGCTCGGGACAAGGGAATAACAATCCACAGAAGTCTATATATATGATTCGTACAGACCCATTTTTTGGAATATTTCCTATCTACCATGGGCTGATACACAACTTGTGGATATGAAGAATGACTGTAACTTCGATGATCAATTGACCTTCAACCAAGAAGATCACCTGCAATAATAAGATGGGCCTAAATTATCAGATAAAGCCCACAAGAGCAGGCTGAGGCTTCCCTGGGAAGACACTCCACCTGTGGACTGCATTGTTAGCTAGAGAGCTCCCGTATTTACTTCTGACAGTGCATGATGTGGAGCTCAGACTTGCCTTACCAGCCCGCACAGGCCTGTACGCCAGTTGTTTGCCCTGGATCTTTTGATGCGTCTTGCAGGTTCTGTTTCACTGGTTGCGTGGGCTGGGGATGTTCTCTGCCTGGGACATGAGGAGGAGCTGTAGGATGGGGCAGGAGCCCGCTATGGGCCTTTATCATATGCAGGCAGGTGCTGAGATTTTTGCCACACTTAAGCATCCTGCTTCATGTGTCAGAGGGGTGATCACCTCAGGCAGAGGCATGAGAGGCTTGAGGTTGAGTAGCAAGCTGCTGGCGTGGATCATAGACTCCCAGCTCCAGGGCATGGATTCTCAACATTTTGTTCTTATATGCACAAAAGACCCCTTTTGCAGCCCAGTGGAACAATGCACTCCTTCTCTGAATGGTGGTTTTCAGATGCATAAAATAAACGCACAAGGTTCCAGAGAAATCATTTTATCAGAATATTTTGAAACACAAATTTATGGCATGGTTTTTATTTTGCAGTGCTGGGAATGGAATCTGGAATTTCATACATGCCTGGCAAGCAAGCACTTTATCACCGAGCTACATTCCCAGCCCCCATGTGATGTTTTTATTGTTTTCCATTAGCCAGACTACAGAGTGTCTACCTACCATGTGAGTGTGTCGTGTATTTGTAATCCCTGTTCCAGCTCATGGCAGTATCCGTGATCCTTCTTAGTAATGAAGTCTTGTGCATTTCTAACCCTCTGTGTGTTCCCTGGCTTACCTCCTTAATGGAAGAAAATGCTGTGTGAATGACAGTTTCATGACTAAAGATGTATTTTGTCCTCATCCAAGTTCAGAGATACCTGAGCGATCCCAGATCCACTACCTGGAGCTGCTCTTGGGGGCTAGCTGAGAAAGCTCTTGGACAGGAGTGACACCCCAGCACACAGTAGTCAAATCCCCTCCTCTCAAGAGGACTCTGAGGGTCCCAAACTTGAGGGTGCCCACCCCCCTGGTGAGGACACAGCCAGCTAGATGACCCCATGCCAGCTCAGCCCCTCCTGCCTTGATGACCTTGCATCCCTGCTCTGGTCCTAGCCACATGTGTACCCCACTGACATCGCCAGTGTCATTTGGAAGCCCTCTGCCTGAACCAACCAGGCTTGGCCTGATGAAGCTAATTTCTCCAGTGCGCCAGCTGAGGCAGGCCCCAGCCCCGCTCCTTGTCACCTTTGTGTGGCAGGCCTCAGCCCCGCTCCTTGTCGCCTTTGTGTGGCTTCCCTCCGAGCAGGCTGGTGAGCAGGAACAAAATGCACAAGTGTGGTTATGTGCCAGGAATTCTTACCAATCAGTGCCATAAGGTGATTCCATAAGGCCAATTTCATAGATGAGGAAGCCCAGGCTCAGAGATGTCACCTAGCAATGAGAGGACACTTTGAACCCTACATTCCTCTGGTCAGCTTTCCCAGTCCTTGGGACTCTGGTACTTAGCTTCCAGGCTGCACGGAGCACCTGCTATCATTTAGAAAACCTCTATCATACTAATTCAGACTCAAGTGTTAGGGACTGAATAGATTGCTTTTTTTTTTTTTAATATTTGCCTTTGAAGAGAGCATCAAGGTGAATACTATGTTTAACTCAGAACAGTTCTGCCATGTGGCATATGGGCTGCCTGGGATATCTGAAGGTTTCGGAGGAAAGCATGTAAGGCTTGAGATGGATGGAGCTGAAATGGGAGAGCAGTGTGTGGTCAGGTGGGCAGGAGGGGCCTAGAGAACCACGCCACTGGACACACACCTCAGCCTAATCTGCCCCTTCTGGTGCTGGCCTCACACCATGGTGTGATCTCAGTCTCACACCCACATGAGTGCACCAATTTGACCTCTGGGACTGGGTCTTAGTTACTTTTCTGTCATTTCTGAGATAAAATACTTGATGCTCAAAGTTAAGGGAGGAAAGTTTTATTTAGTTCACAGTTTGTGGAGGATTCAGTCCATAATGAGCTGGCTCCAAGGTGGGGTGGAGGGCACAGGGGCAACAATTCACGGCAGTGGAGGACAGCAAAAGCATCACGAGCCCAAAGGGGGAGGAGCAAGTCTCTGTCCTTCCCTTAGACTGTACGCAGGGGACCCACCCCAGGCTGGCTGTCACACTCACACTCACACCCCCAAGCCCAGCACTGGACAACAAAGCAATCACAAGCTCTACATTGACCTGCCTCCAAAGGCCTGCCCCTCCCACTGCACAAGGCTTTGGGGAGACATCCAGACACAAGCCCTAAAAGGCCCTCCTTTTCTAGGGGGCTGCTGAGCCCACAGCCTAGAGCTCTGACTTCATTTTTGCTTTCAAGTCAAGGAGGCAGGGAAGAGCACGCAGGAGGGGCCTCAGCTCAGGACTTGGGCCTGCCTGGGGGCTGGGGCTCTGGAGCTGACTAAGACACCTTGGCAGGAGGGGCCAGCAGAGAGAGAGAGCTCTGCTCCTCCAGCACATCTCCAGCAAGATTCCCATTATATCTTCCCTCCCCCGTGAGCTAAGCAAGACTCCAGTCAGCATCCCATTTGGCAGAGGGAGAAAATGACACGTGGAGAGGGGCAATCTTGGTAGGGGCTGACCTATCGGAAGTCAGGGCAGTGGGAGAGGGAGGTACTTCCTTCAGTGATGTTAATTCCTTGCTTTCTTTCTGAGACACAAGGTAAACACTTCTTCCTGCCAAGGCTTGATCCAGACACACATTTGAAGGGGACTTCTTGGAGGTGGTGTTTGACTCAGAATTTCTGAGGATGAGTTTCAAAAATATTAGTGTTCTGCTAATAATCATGTGAGGTGGCACTCTTCTGGGACTCACTCCATACCAGGCACTCTTCTAAGAGCTCATGCACCTATTAATTCATGGGATTTTCCAACAGTCCTATACGGTATATGCCACCGTTGTCCCCATTCTGCAGAAAAGGGAGCAGTGGTGCCGAGAGATCAAGGAACTTGCTGAGGTCATCAGTGGCAGAACCACATTTGGAACCCTAGCAAGAATGTTCTAGAACCCATGCTTTCCTGCTAGGTGAAATCTTGCTAACTACATCAGAGGGAAAAAAATAATGACCAGCGTGTCAAGAGCTTATCAGTGAAGCAAAGTTTCCACCCAGTTTTCTATACCAATTTTATCCAAAACGCCTTCCTTTTCCTTTCAAGCATGGGAAACCCTTTAGGAATTGCTGCCTTGTTTTCCTCCTCCAAGTGACCCCAGCAGTACTAGAGCCTGGTGGGTTGTAGGGCTGCAGGGGTTTTCTTATTCACGATGATCCCCGAAGTAAGCCCTCTGGCTGCCTGTCTCCTCAGAGCTGTGGCTCTCCACAAATGAGCTGTCGGGATTGTGCGCTCCTTCCAAACATTTTACAAACCAAGGAAACACAGACTGTGCTTGGATATTAAAGGCTAGCTCCCCCATGATGCCTGCCTCTTCAGCCTTGGCTGGGTTGCTCTCTCCTGAGTGGGATGAGAACACACTGTGGGTGAGGGTTACAGGTTGCCTCACTTCAGTTTTGTTTGAGGGAAAAACAGAAAGAAAGAGAGGTAGGAAGGGAGGAAGGGAGGCGGGGAGGAAGAGAATGCTCACAGGGCATAGCCAGGAGGTGGGAAATAATGTCAGAGAGCAAGCCAGTGTGCCAGCCGCCGGCGGAGCCTGAGAGCACAGCCCTGTCTGTTGCTCAGGATGAAATAGATGCAGGCACTGTGGAGCATCTGCTGCTTTCACTGGACCAAGGCCTCACCTTAGAGAAGCAACGGGAGCAGATTCTCGGATTTCTGAAACCGGATTCCTTTGTATTGCAGGAAGTTAGGCTATCATTGCGATCAGGACCATGGACAGCAGCAGGGCTGGCCCGAGTTCCTCTGGGTGAGACTGGATTTGGGTTGCTCCAGCAGAGAGCTACAGAATCCTAGAGTATCTTTGCATGGTGTGGACAAAGCCCAGCTGGATTCACTGCGGCTCATATGTCCCCTCTCCCACCAAATGGATAGAAGTTCCAGAGGGTCTGGAGGAGGCGAGGGTGGCGGTGTGTCATGCCCTCGGAGAGTACCTATAGAGCTGACTGGGGTGCAGTGGCAGTGGCCCTGCGTTACTTGCACTCCTTAGTTCACATCTTCTGGACAGGATGCATCTTCCACGCAGAGCGTGTCGGAGCTGACCAGCTCACACGGGTGCCAAGGGACCATGCACCAAGTTCACGGCTGTGTTGTACATGGAAATGAACAGAAGCCCAAGTCTTCCTCTTGGGGAAACCCGCGTGGTCTCATTTGAACTTTCAGATCAGAAACGTACTTCTCCAGAAAACTATAGGTATGTAGTCGGGACATGAAGGCCAGTTTTATTAATGAAACTGCCAAAAGCAGACAAATAGCCGAGCTCTCAGATGGCCCTGAGCTATAGGCAGGTCGCTGTGCTGCCAGGAAAAAAACACATCCAGCACTGACTGGGACTTCTTGTATCATTTTTCTCCACTCCATAAATGTATGTTGAATGTGCAAACCCAAGACCAGCCCTGCGGGCATGAGCTCACCAAATGACAGGGTCTTGGCCTGAGAACATAGAGAGGCACAGAAAGGAGAGACCGGATCAGGGAGACCGGATCTTCAAGAGTCATCTGAGGAGTGCCACTTGTCAGATGTGTCGTCCAGGCCTGGCTCACAGGTGGTCTGGGGAGGCAAGGTCTATGTCGGCTGATATCCTGAAGAATGCCTAAGAGGAGGGCAGAGGGGTCACCTGCACAGGCCCCTCAGCTAGCAAAAGACAGACTATTTCTACCGTTAGCTGGGTCCCCCGTGTCACACATGTGGCAAACAGTAGATGTGTGCTGCTGGATGAGCAATTAAAAGGCACCTCGTACCTGCCAGAGGACTGAGCAAAGCTGGGGTGGGTCTTGCAGCTTGAATGAGGGAGGCTCTCTGGCCAGCAGAGAGTGGGATCGAGGATGGCTCTGGGCATGAGGTCCAGCCAGCTCTGCTTTGACCCCAAGTTTCTGAGACTGCTATCTTTTGCAGTTGAGAGTGTTGTGGACTTGGGCCCTTGGGGACAGCAGCAGGCTCACAGCTGTGTGAAGATCCAGCAGGGCCAGCTCCTCCAAGGATAGATAATTAGGACCACAACTGCGGTTTCTGAGAGAACTGGGTGAGGGCTTCCTGGGGCTAGCTGACCCTCTTGACTCAGATGTGTTACTGCTGCTTCTGCCTAATGGGCCCGGCAGGCGCCTTCTCATTGGCCACTGAGCAGGACTGTCAGAGCATCTTTCAAGGTGGAACTGGTGCATTCTTCCTCCATACTCCTCACAGTTAGCATCTCTGGAGCTGGACCTAGAAATAGGTCACAGTGGCCCAGCCACACAGAGCAAAGGAATCTCATGAACTGTCTGGCCACTGACCATGACATACCAGTCCCTGCTTGAGAGAACCTGCAGACCACAACCTACCCAAGCTGGTGCCTGGCAGAGACTAGAAAATGGGACTTTCCATTGTCTACCTTTGAGAGAGATCATTTAGTAGACCTATGGGAGGCTTGAGCACCCCGGTCCAATTTTTTGAAACTGTCTCATTGCTATTTGTTTCTCAATAAAATTATGGAAAAGATAAAAAAGAAAACATAGATTTATCTTAGTTTCCTCACCTGTAAAGGAGGGCACCTTATTTCACAGAGATATGAACATGAAAAGAATGACTATGTCTGAAGAATGCCTTGCATAGTGCCACGCACAAAGGATTCAATAAACAATATATCTTATCACTATTGCTGAAGACAGCAAACTTTGAACTTGTGAGGAGTCAGTCACTAGGAACTTTAAGGGCTGAATTATTCTAGCTCAGTTGATTTGCCCTCTGTGCTGTATCATTTTCATGGAAGTAAAGTTTGCACACCCTGGCGCTTGTCCCATTCTTTGCCTTCCCCTGGGGCTCACAGAAACCTTTGCCATTCCTCTGTCCCTCTTACGCCGCTTGTGCAGAACCGCGTACACACAGTGTCTACTTCTGTTTTTTGCCTTCACTCTGATTCACTGCATTCCAGTTTTTCCTCTCACTACTCAGCAGAGAAGGATCTGGCTAGAGTTCTGTGTCACCCCTGCCTGGCTCCCCAGTGACACCTGCCTCATCATTGCCAATGGGTCCCTTTCGATCCTCCTTTTCCTTATCTCTTGGCAGCTTTTTGGGTGACGCGTCTGTCTCCCCTCTGGAATGGATCTCTTTGCACGCTACTCCGCTTGCTTATGTGTCCTCCTTGCCTTCCTTCCTCCCTCCCTCCATCCTTTTCTTTTCATAGCTGTGTCATCTCAGATTCTGTTACAATTTTTTCTCTCTTCTGCCTACCTTTTAATTGGCTGGGTTGAGTAGGAGGCAAGGGTTGTTTACCAAGAGCCAGAGCTTCTTCTCTCACCTCCTTGCCATTTCCCATTCCCAAGGCTGCAAACATCATCTGTATGTTGCAGACTGTCCTGTGTACAGCTCCACTGTTACCTCACTAAAGCGTAGCAGCCTCACGTCCACTGCCCATGTGACATCTCCATTCAGAGATGTACTGGCATCTCACAGTTAACACTTCCCAAATGGTGCTCGCAACTCCACCTCCTGTCTTCCATAACAGATTGTTCTTCCCCAAATATCTCCCTCCTCGTGTTCATTCACCCAGTCGCTCATGCCAGATCTTGGGTTGACCTTGATTTTCCCTTTCTCCTCCTCCCTTAACTTCTATCTTAAATCTATCACCAAGGCCCATGGATTCTGTGTTCAAAATATAGCTGGAGTTCACCCACCTCTTTCCTATTTCCCCAAACTAAGTTCTTCCTGAGTGCTGTTTCCTCAGTGACTGTCTCTGTCCCTTCCCCAGGAGAGCTCTGCACACAGCAGAGTCCTTGGAATGAGCTCCCACCAGCAAATATTATCAATATTATTGTTGCTATCATTAATTATGGCCTTCATTAACATATTGCCTTCCACATGAACCACAGTTTTACAACTCAAGGTCTGTCTTAAATTGTCTTTGGTAATCCAGGCACCATTCCTTCTGCCAGCATCTAGTGACAACCCACTCTGTGCCAACCACCTTTGCCTTCACAAAGCCCTGTACTTGGTCAATAGCTTGACAGTTAATCTCACACTGATTGGTCTGGGTTCTGACAGCTTCCATAGCAATGAGCCCCTGCACTACAGCATCTTCAACCTGGGATATCTGCCTTCTACTCACCCCCAGTCATCCCAGACAATTGCCACTCTGTGTCTCAAGCTGTCTTTGTCCCTTCCCCAGCAGAGCTGACCACTCCTGCCTCTGCATCCTGCAATCCCTGGAATGTGTACCCTGGCAGCAAATACCATATCTTCAAGCATTTGTTTACTTGTACTTGCCCCAACTCATTCCCTCCTCTCAGTAGGTGCTTTTCTCATCTTTGTTCTACACACATGGAGAATGGAGGCTTGTGGAAGTGATTTGCTCGGGGTCACACAGAAAGGAAGTTGCAGAGCCAGGATGGGAACCAGGGAGTGTGGCTCCTGGGATTACTGGTCCAGGGTGTGGTTCCAGGGCATGGAGGGGAGAGACCCCAAGAAAAGAACCCAGCTCTGGCATGTGGATGGAGGAAGCCAGGCAAGCACCTTAGGCTTACAAAGCCTTTGTCTTCTCTTCTGTATGATGTGCACGTGTTGCTAATCCATAGGGCAGTTAGAAAGGATAAATGAAAAAGCATGCTCATGGGGCTGATGCATAGTAGGAGCCCAACAAATATGGTTTCTTCTTCCACCCCTGGTGGAGCTGGCTTCAGGCTAGGCCTTGTCATTCTCTCCAGAGCTTCTATTTTGCCCTGGGAAATAAAGGAAGAGGAGCAACTTCTGCTGGGGTGGGACAGTGACCCAGAGGGACACAAGTGGATCAGCTAGCTGAGTTAGGAGAGCACAGGGCCTGATGAAGAAATGTCCCCTTCAAAGTCATCGCTCTAGGCTCTGCACAGTTGGTCTAGAGATGCAGTGCTTTACCAGAGCCAAGGCAGCCCTGCGCTGGGGCAGGAGCTGCCCCTCAGGAGAGGCCACCTCAGAGGAGAGAGCAGCCTGTCCGTCCCAGTTACACAGGACCAGAACTGGGAGCAGGGGCTGACTGTTCCCCACGTTTTTCCTTTCTCTCTCCCTCTCTCCATTGCCCCCATCCTGAAGCATGCTAGGCAAGCATTCTACTACTGAGCTGCACCCCCAGCTCATGAGATTTTCAGTTTTGATAGGGGATCTCCCAAGCCACAGGAGGGTTTCTTCTCCTCTCGTGCCTTTATTCCCCTTTGCTGCAGTGGAGACCTGCAATTCTCTCCTCTGGAGCAACAATTGATTGCAGACTCGGGCTCAGAATGGCTTAGGACTGCATTGTAAAATAACTAAGCCCACTGGAGGAGAGACTATTCAAGGGAATGTGCACAGGCGAATGGCTTGGAGCAGAGGGCACCAAGATGAACCACGCCGAGTATTGTTGTCAAACTTCACCTTTGTAAGTGAACTTGGTACAAAGCAGAGCACTGACCACCGTTTCAGCAAGAGCAAAGGCCTACAGTGGAGCTCTGGGCTCCTCACAGTCCTTCCAAGACTTGCTGGGGGTGCTCCGCTGAGGTCTATTTAACAGTTTGAAACTTCAGTCTATAGGGGCTGGAGAGATAGTTCAGTGGAATAAGGGCTTCCCTGGCAAGCACAAGGGCCTGAGTTCAAGTAACTTCGAGACTGGAAGGATCCTTCCTCGCCAGGCCCAAGGACAAGACTCCCCTGGACTTGCTGTGCTCTGATCTGCTCTACTTCAGGTAGCTGGATGGATTCTAGGTGAAATCCACCCCACGACATTGCTGGCACTAGGATTCTGAGTGTTTTTGTGGCCATGTGGGGGTGCCTGTGTGCACCTGGCGACTGTGCGCGTGGGTGTTTGTGCTTGCGGGGCACTGGGAGGCGCGTGAGTGTGGCCGCCTGTGGGTGTGTCTGTGGCGCCCGGCTGGGACTGCGCCCGCTGCGCCTGCTTGTGGCTCCCCGGCGCCGCCAGGAGGAACAGTGCCTTTGCTTTATCCGAGGACGCCGCGGGATAGGAGGACAGGAGGCTGATGACATGAGGGCGCCGTCTCCCGAGTGATGGCAGAGCGCGCTGCCTTGCCGCCTCCGCCGCTCAGCTCCGGACTCCTTACGTCAGGGTAGCTGGGTCCCCCCTCCGCGCGGGAGAGGGCGAGCGGCTGGAGAGCAGAGCAAAGCGCTCGGCGGAGCCCGGAGCTGCACTGTGCGCGGAGCCCGCGGAAGCCCTGCGAGCCGAGCCGAGAGGAGGCAGCGCCGCTGAGTCGGCCGCCGCACGCTGACCGGGCGCTCCTTGCCGCCGCAGCCAGGACCCTTGGGACGCCGGGCTAGTCCTGTGCGTCCCCCGCCATGCGTGCCGGGCTCCGCAGCTTTCCGGAGCAGCCCCAGCGAGGAGGGTACGGGAGCCCAGGCCGAGGCGCGTCTCGCTGAAGTAGTCGGGTGGCCGGGGCAAGGGGTCGCCACGTCCGGGGTGCGACCGGGACCCGCGGAGTTGGCCCCCGAGCGCGGGGAGCGGGGCCACCCGCGCCGCCTCACCATTACCTCCCCAGGAGGCAAGGAGGAGCTGGTGGCGGTCGCCTCCCGGCTGTGGCAGCGGCGGCGGCGCGCCTGCTTGGCGGCCGTCGGCGTGCTCCTGGCCATGGCGCTCGGGCTGCTCATCGCCCTGCCTCTGCTGCTGCAGGCGGCGCCTCCCGGCGCGGCGCACTACGAGATGATGGGCACCTGCCGCATGATCTGCGACCCCTACAGCGCCACACCCGGCGGGGGCCCAGCGGGAGCCAAGGCCCCACCGCCCGGACCCAGCACAGCGGCCCTGGAAGTCATGCAGGACCTTAGTGCCAACCCTCCGCCTCCCTTCATCCAGGGACCCAAAGGCGACCCGGGGAGACCGGGCAAACCAGGGCCGCGGGGTCCCCCTGGAGAGCCGGGGCCACCTGGACCCAGGGGTCCCCCGGGAGAGAAGGGCGACTCGGGGCGGCCGGGGCTCCCCGGGCTGCAGCTGACGACGGGCGCGGCTGGTGGCGTCGGAGTGATAGGCGGCGGAACCGGGGGCGGTGGCGACTCTGAGGGCGAGGTGACCAGCGCGCTGAGCGCCGCCTTCAGCGGCCCCAAGATAGCCTTCTACGTGGGACTCAAGAGCCCTCACGAAGGCTACGAGGTGCTCAAGTTCGACGACGTGGTCACCAATCTCGGCAACCATTACGATCCCACCACAGGCAAGTTCAGCTGCCAGGTGCGCGGCATCTACTTCTTCACCTATCACATCCTTATGCGCGGCGGCGACGGCACCAGCATGTGGGCAGACCTCTGCAAGAATGGGCAGGTCAGTGGCCTCCTCTCCCACCCGTGCTGGGCCCTGCAGACCCCGTGCCGGCCCTTAACTCCCTTGGGAACCAGCCCCTTTCCTCCGAGCAAAGCCCAGAGAAGCGCTTCACCGTGCCTAAGCGTCCCGCTTCTCTGCACTCCTGGGACGCTCGTACAGAACCTAGCGCGGGAGGCTGGGCTCCGAGCGCCAGAGAGCCCTCCTCCCAAACAGTATTCCGCAACTGCCTGCGTTCTTGCCTAAGCCGCAGCCTCGTGGGCTCCTCGGAAACCCTTTCTCTTTAGGTCCCCGGTTGCGTATCTGTGGCCTCTTGGCCCCCAGCCTCCTTTCCTTTCCACCCTGGGTCCCTGGGTCCGACTCTTTTCCATGGGGTCCGTGTCCACGGATTCTTCTCCTCATGTCCGGACTCGCTGCGTGCGGAGAGGAGAGGACCAGGGAGCAGTTGGCCAAGTTGGAGAGTACGAGGAGCTGGGTGGGAGTGTCACCCTTGAAGTCTCAGGCAGAAGGCCGGCCAGCGGGCTCGCCAAGTGGGCCCCAGCAAGGGCTCAGGAGGAGGCGGCCGGGCTCACCTGCTTCTGTGCTTCCTTCCCAGGTTCGCGCCAGCGCCATTGCGCAGGATGCTGACCAGAACTACGACTATGCGAGTAACAGCGTGGTGTTGCACCTGGACTCGGGGGACGAGGTGTACGTGAAGCTCGACGGTGGGAAAGCGCACGGAGGCAATAACAACAAGTACAGCACGTTCTCGGGCTTTCTTCTGTACCCGGATTAGGGGAGCAGAGGGCGCGAGGTGGGGCGGCTTCAGGCTGCTCTATCGCCTCGGGGGCGCAAGGCTATTTGCTTCTTGACACTTCCTGACATCTTGGTTGGAAAAGACACGTCCCGCTGTTCTCCATGCCCCGCCCCCGGCCTCTGTGTTTGCTTTCACCATGCTGCCTCCGGTCCCTGTGCCAGGCCCAGGGAGGGAGAGGAGGATGCCCAAGTAGCGAGCTGAGTGCGAACCCCAGCCCTGGGGGCCAGAGCCGCCGTAGTGGGCAGACTGCAAACCCTGTTGGACTCGATGGGCTGTTGGAGAGCCTTTCCGCTTCCAGATCCCCTCTTCCATCTTCTCCCCTCCCCCTCCTTCTCTTCCTCCTTCCTCTCCTCCTCCCAGTATCCCAGGCCAAGGGTCCCAGCCTATAGCCAGGGGAGATTGGGCCAATGAAAATACCAGTTCCCTGGGGCACCAGCACCCTTCTTTGTGACCTGAAATACTCGTGCAGATTTTCCTGTCCATCTCCCAAAAACCCCACCCGCAGCGGAATTCCAGCATAGGGAAATTTCATCTTTCCACACTGCACTCCCTCCTGACTCAGACCCACTGCGATGCATTAAATTATGTTTTTAGACCATGGGCTCCCTTGTCTTTGTCAGTATGGCCCTTAACCTGAAATTTCAGGCATCTACCATGGCATAGATCCCAAACCAGGGCCCAGTAGCCTCATCTGTGCCCTGATCTCTGGCCACTGCCTCATTCCCACAGCCTGGGATGAGTGAAAAAATGTGGGAAGATGGGGAGTGTGTACCTCCCCTTTCCCTAAGATCCACTGCTACACTGAAGCCCTGCCTTGGAGGGGAAGGAAGGTGGAAGGCAGGAGAGGAGAGTTAGGTCTTCAGTCTCAGGCAATCAGGACAACTTTGTCCTCTTGGCATTTGGGAGGAGGCCACAGGGAGGATCCTCTGGGAAAGGAAGAGGACAGGGGGCCTCCACACAATAGGAGGTCCTGGTCACTGGGGACCTGTGAACTTTTAGACTTTAAGAGGGACAAGCAGACTCCCATATCCTCAGCCCAGGCCCACGTACCTGCATCTCCGTGACGTCTACAGTTCTGAAACAAACTGGTAAGCTGAGGCAGTTCTGTGAATCATCCAGGTCCCGGCATTGAGCCAGCATTGTGGTGAGAAGGACATTGTCCCCTCAAAAGGGGGAAGTCTTGGGGCTTTCTCTTCCTGTTGGCACAATGGCCTGGTGTCCCTGTCTGTTCTCTCCCTTCAGAATTCCCACGTGTTAGAGTGTTTCACATAGCCTCAATATTTTTGTGTTCTGTTTTTGTTGTTAGAACACTGAGTTCTAACAAGCAGTGAATTTCTATGCAGCATCCAGTTATCAAATCTTTCAGGCTGGGATCCAATTTTCCATCCTGTCTCAGCCTCCCAGAAGGCTACGATTACATGCAGGCATGTGCCACCACCACTAGATGTTGTCTCAAAATAAAAATGAAAATAAAAATAAAAAGGCTCAGAATATAGCTCAGTGGGAAGGCTTTGGGTTCAACTCAATGTACCAGACACACACATATGCACACATACACACCCTCACACATAAATAAAAGCCTATTAGTAACCTGCATAGTACTTGGCTTATTTTGTCTAAGTGTTGGAAAAGAAATACATATGAATGAATACACAAAGATAATTCTGGAATGTATTTTTATGTAAATCTGGATTTACATACACACACTCCCCACATGGAGTCCATGGCATACATGTATGTAAGTCCATGTTCGAAGGTCCATGCCATTGTGGTGTGTGTTCCTGGCTGCACGTCTGACCATAAATGGAGTTTTGCTGAATGTTAGTTCTTGGAAGATGCTGAAAGCTATGATTCCCATTTAAAGGACAACTCTACCCTCTACCTTGAGTCCTGTGGCTGTTGCTATTCTCTTTAGGGCCTTTTATTTGAATTACGTTGTATTGTCATTCATTTGTATATGGGCAATGATTGTGTCTGCTTTGAGTCCAGAGATAAAGTGTTCAAAGACAAGTACACACACACACACACACACACACACACACACAACTACCAGCTCCCAGTCCAATAGAACCCCAATTCCCCACCCTACTTTACCCCACTGATTGTGAAATATTAACTGAGCTGAATCCACCTGCTCCCAGGAACTAAGGAGGGTAGAGTCCGCCTGGCTACAGTTGCATTTGTATCAATTTCTGATGCCTTGTTGATTGTATTATCCAGAAATGCGATTAAAACCAAATGTCTGAGACCCAAATGAAGTCTAATTGCTATGGATCTGCAATCCCCAGGGGGCCCCTAATCCTTTTTGACTTATTCCCCCCCTTCCTTCGATGAGATGGAGCTTAGACACAAAGCCCTCGGTTTAAATTTCAAAAATTAAAATTGACATGCAGCGGTGGCTTTTCTGGGAACGGGAGGAATTTCTAAGGAGGTGCCCAAGCCCGGCTTTATCCTCCGCATTAAGAAGCAATTTGTACTTCTAACAAAGCCCCCAGCATTCCCCTTTGGTGGAAGGGCAGTGGAGACGCCTTGCCCAGGGCTGGCTGTTCAGGACACTTAAGACAAATTTGAATCTGCGGTTCCTCCATCTGTATTCCCCCGTGCAGCTGGGCTTCTTGCAATTCTAATGCCCGGCTGCTGCCGGGAGGTGCTGCCAGAGGTGTCAGCAGCTAAGAGGATGATGGATTGATGAGGCAGCGGCAGAGGTGCGGCTGGCAGGAGCTGGCCAGCTCAGGAGCGGTCTGCACCTGCATGCTCTCTGGGTCCCAGGCAGGCCCCTTGTGGCCCAGAGGTCCGTGACCTCATTATGTCTTTGGCTGACTCTCCTAGTAGGGTAGGACAGCATGGGGAGACCAGACCTCTCACTGTTGCTACCTGTGTAGAGACACCAGGCTTGGGGGTACAGGGAGAGCAAGAAATACTTTACCTCAAACTCACATCCTTGTTGCCAGTTGTGTAGGGAATTCTCACCAGTCATCATTGTGAAGTATTGCTTTAGAGTCCAAATTGCTTGTGGCTACATTTCTCAACTAGGTTCCTGGATTGAGCTGGTTCTGGTGTCACCCAGCAGTACGAAAGGCATTATTCTGAACATGTGGGCACTGGGAAGTGGGGACCCAGAGACATTTAGAACTTGCTTAAGTTCACAAACTCATAAAAGCAGAGCTAAGGCTTGAAATCAGACTCCAGGTTACTCTCCTACTTGACTGCACCAAGGCACCCCTGCCCCTGCCCCTGCCATCTCAGACACAGGTCCAAACCTTCAAGGACTCATCTGTACACTGTGGCCTTGGGTCAGGGTCAATGACCCTGTGGGATCTTAAGTTGCAGGCTCCATATGGTTCAGCAGCACTTAGCTGTCTGCCCCTTGCCTCACTCTCCTTCTGTCCCTTGGTAGTTCCAGGAAGGGATATCCTACAGGTGAGAAGACTTTAGCTAGAAGGGGCATTGGCACCTCTGACTGGCAGGGGGTAGAGGAGTGGGGGTTGGGACTTTCCTACATCTAAAGTCAACATCTACCGACTAATTATTTTCAGGACTGCTTGAATGCATGAGATACACACCTGGCCCTGGAAATACAGACAGAGGCTATGCCTTCTGCTCTGTTTCTCTTCTATCTGCCAGAGCAGATGCTCTCTTGGGCACGTGGGACAAAAATCCAGGTGCTCTGTGCACAGGGCCTTGGTTATACCACACCAGACTACACTGCACGGGCTGGCTGTGTGAACCACCTTGATCACATGGCCTTGCTAGTTACCTGTTCTGTGAGGACTCACACCCAATATGTATTTGACTTGTGAATAATTCACGTACATCATCGGCAGTCTATGTTTTAAAAACTTTTTCACCTTTTTGTATCTACACTGACCCAAGGATCTGCATATTCGAGTTAGTGCCTACCTTCCAGCTAGTTGACCAAGTCTAGAAACAGGTTTCCCCTTCTTGAATTCAAAAGAAAAGAAGGTTACTCCATGTATCTTCCCTTCCATTTGCCATTTGCCCAGAGTCTTAGGCATGGAAATCTGTTCTTTTATGAGTCACAGGTAAGCCTGTGCACTTTCAATTCTGGACTGCATAGTTTTGAGCTATGTTGTAAGTATTAGTAATGCTTGATTTTTTTTTCCTCCCTCCTTTTTTAGATTTAAAATAAACAAAGTTAAAGTCTCAATATTTTTTCCTCTATCTGATTTTTGGAGAGATTTGGAGACTGCTGTTGCCTTGGAGCAATGTATAGGCTCAGGGTGGGCCAGGCCAGGCAGGGCCTCTCCTGGGCCTCACTGGTACCAGGCACAATCAAGTAAAGCCTTTCCAAGGGGTGCTTTGGTTTCTTGTCCTGGCCACATTGTGGTCCCCTTTGGCGATCCCCAGAAGAGAGTGGACTGAAGCACGGGTGGCAGTGTGCAATACAAGTAGATTTAAAGATAAATTTTATTATGATGAGTTTAGGAAGGCACACAGGTACGTAGAAGAGTGAAATAGCCCACACGGGCCTGTCATCACTCATCCACATCTACCACAGACAGACAATCAGGAAGAGTTTCAGATTTTGTCTGATAACACCTTACTGTGTGTTAGGAATTGGTGTCCTTACAACACCCCATATGAAGTAGGAATTCCTCAGTCCCTGTTCACAAACTGAGGTTCAGAGAGTGAGGTGACATCCCCACAGGAATGGCCTAGGTCTGTGTGAACCCAGAGCTCAAACTTTTTGGAGAAGATGGGCAGAGAAGGGAGATGAGACCTTAATCAAACAATGCACAGCGAGGGCATGTTACAACCAGCCCTCGGCAGGAGATGCCAGGGGCCAAGGGCTCTACAGGGCCCCGGAAGGTAAATATTTGCTTTCTTTTAGCACTGTAATCAGTTCATCTCCACAACTCCTCTCTATCCCTCTTTTCTGTTCCATGTTCCAGTAATGCTGTTCCCTCTACCTAGACCTCCCTGCTCTGGTTGGTTCCTCTTCCTTCAGGACTCAGCTAACACACCACTGCCAGGAATCCCAAGTCCCCACCCTACTGCTCCAGAAAGTTTTTTTCTCTCTTCCCACAGGGCCCAGAAAACTTGAGATTCTCCACCATCATGCTCATCATACTTGAGGCATCCCCATAGAATACAGGCCTGACGAGGGCAGATGCTGTGGCCATGTGGACCACCACAAGACACACTGCCCCCAGCTACTAGCGTGGTATCTGGAACAAAGCCAATGATCATAAGTATTTGTGGAATGGATAGATAGATGGATGAGGATGGATGGGTGGATGGGTGGATTATAGATGGATGGATGGATGGATGGGTGGGTAGGTGGATTATGGATGGATAGATGGGTAGATTATGGATGGATGGGTGGGTGTATTATGGATGGATGATGGATGGATGGATGGATGGGGCATCCTGGTGGGTCCCAAAATGTTGATCTTGGAAAGATTTCTATGCAAGTGTGTGATTTTACAGTGGGATCAAATGTAGTCTCACCCAGAAAGCTGACTTACTGCTGTTGACTAAAGGGTCCCCTCCCCCGGGGACCCTGAGTTTGTAAGGTTTAAGGGAAGAGAGAGGACACATGCAAAGGAACATTCACTGCAAACTTTGAGCTCCTGGTCATACCCTTGGCAATTACCAGAACCTTCCAGGTGACACACACATTGGACCCCCTGCACACTGCAGCCTTGGGACTGGGACTGTCCCAGGCTTCTTTTTCAGGTCATCCTCTGTATTCTGAGGCTGCTGGGGCTGTAGCTTCACTTCCCACCAAGCCCCTCACTCAGTCCATTTGCCATCAGGGTTCTTTTATCTCCTCCAAATGGAAAACATCTTTTGAAAAATTGTTGACATAATATGCACTTACAGAAAGATGTAAACAGTATAGAGAAATATAAAGCAGCAAGTCAAAATCCCCCTCCCCCTCTGTGATTTCCTTCCCCAGGGATAATTTCCATAATAGCGTGGCTGGTATTCTTCTAGACTTTTCAAATGCACATAGGCGTGGATTTGTCCATAGAAAGAGTAAAACTCTAAATGCTCCTCTGTACCTGTTCTCTTCCCTTAATGAACAGTCAGAGCGGCTGAGCAGCGCTTCCTGCTGAGCCTGTTGCTTTCGCTGAGGATCTGGTCTTGCACGCTTGCACATCTCACTGATAATGACCTTAATTGGTTAAACAAATCTCCCACCTCCAGACCTGCAAGCTGCAAGTCCCTACCTTCCCGGGTCTAGCTTAGTGATAACCTCTGCTAGCAGGATGCCTCTTTCACTGGCACGGTCTGCCCTACCTTATTTCCAAAGTAGTACAATAATGTCTCTATCCAGTTTACAGATTACTCTAGCAGTCCCCTCTTTGGGGGACTCCACGTCCCCTATCCTTTGGTATGTTTTCTATAGCCCTCCCCTCTCCTGGACTGAGTTAGAGAAGACATCCCTCCGCCCAGCAGGGTTTGCTGCTGGGCAGGAGAGAAGGGAGGGGACTCCGCTGTGCATGTGGTGTGGGAATCCTTTCTCTGCATGACCTGGGTTCCAGTGCCTGGAGCCTTAGCTGCTGTTTAGATCTTCCAACCTCAGGGAAATGTAGTATTGGAGGATAAAGGTTGGTGGAGCAGGGCAGCCTGAGCATTCTGAGCATTTCCTAGACAGTGCGCCGCTCTTGGTTTTGCCCTTTGGGCAACCCACTGGTTGATGTTTTTCTTAATGGTGTGTGTCTGCTTCCCCATGGGCATCTTTCTGGGACCTGGGACGAAAGCCTCTGCCTCCAGGTGAATGTGGTATTTTGGAGCATCACAGTTTCCTAAACGTAAAGCAGGTAGAACTCAGTAGCACTTGGCTCCTCAGCTGTGTACCTGGACCTGAGGTCCCAGGTTGGGAGCCCAGCCCTGCCTCTCTCCCTTTTCCCTTGTCCTGTGGTGCCTCTTTCCTCTCTCCTCACCCTCCCCTGGGGCTAGAGAAGGCCGGCCACTGCTCTGATGCCTGGCAACCCTGGCCAGGGGGCAAGACAGATGCAGTTCTCTTCTCAGCCACTCAGGGAAAGGACTGAAACTGAGGAACAGAGAAGGCTATGATTTTCTAAGACCACACAGCAAAGAACTGCCCAAAGGCTGAGTGAAGCCCCGTTCTGACTTCAAAGCATTTGCTTCCTGTAGTCCGATGTTTTGTCTCTTGTTCCCATCCCCTGGTTGTCTTGAGGCTTCTTACCTAATCTTTCTGATCCATGGTTTCTTTTTCTGTAAAATGCCACCTAGTCACAGAACTAGTATGAGGGGTGAACGAGCCAGTGGGTGTCAGTACCTTTGCTGGGCACTGTTCTGTAGTAATTGGCTGTCATCGGTATTTTCCAAAACATTTGTTTTGGAAAAAAGTCACTTTCATATTGTCACCACCTGGCTACCTTTCAGAGTTAGTAATATTTTGTGGAACTTGATGAGAGCCTTTGAACTAGGGTGAAAGCCTGCTTCTCTGACAAACAAGCTCAGCAGTATGGTTGTTAAACTTGCTGGGCCTTTCTTTGCTCCATCTATAAAATGGGGCTTGTGCTGCTCCACGCGTGTAGTAGGGAGGATTCCTGGGACAGAACTGCACAAAGTTAGCAGTGAAGCCTGCTGGTGCTGACCAAACAATTGCTGGAAATTTTTCTGTTCTGTCCTGAGTCAAGGGCTAGGCCACTCAGTGTGAGGAGGGGGTGGATTTCAGCATTAGCCACTGGTACTTCTGAACGTGTCTCTGTGTTAGAATCCACCAAGAACACTTAAACACAGCTCTAATACTGGTGGGTCCCCAGTATGAAACCTGGGGTCACTGTACAGATCCGCTGGGCTCCCTTGCTGACTTCCCAGAGAAGAAATCCCTGCATAATTGGAGCTGTGACTAAGTCTCAAGGCTCTGCCACATGAATATGTGAACTCCCATTGATGGCTGCCCCATCACACACTGATTTCAAATTGACACATACAACCTGGTGGCTCGGGCCTCTCTCCATGCATAACAAGCGGGCCAGCTAATCCAGGACTGGGGTGGAGACTGCTCCAGGGCCCCTGGAGCAGGTACATTGAGGACATGCATCTGGGCCAAGCCCACTTGCAAGACCCTACCCACTGTGGAGCAACATGGCCCTTTCAAGTCTTCAGAAGCCTGGCCTCTCCTCAGCTCCACGATGCCTCCTTGGGAGATCCAGTCCTGTCGAAGGGCACAAGGGCCAACGTGAGAAGCCCGCTGGCCTCCAGATCCTGAAACCATGTGTTCCTTTCAAAACCCACTTGCTGGGTATCTGCCATGCTATGTACTCAGGGAGGTGGCAGGGGCCACAGTCACTACTCCCTTGGTAGATAACTGGAAGCACAGGTCCAGAGACCTAGATATAACTTAGACATAACATTTTAGTACTGCTTGATTTCTTTGATGATCATTTGAAACAATTTATTAGTACATGTGTGCCATACGTGATGCTTACCCTCCTTGTGTGCATTTGCTACCTGCTCATCACATACCTCAATTCTTAGTTTTACCCCCCTTACTCTCCCTCTCTACACCCTCCATCTCATGAGCCTTTCTCAAGGGCACTGACAGCCATTCCCTCTCTGTCTCTGTGACATGCAGCCCCCAGTGGGTGATATTACTGAGAACTGCAATGATGTAAGTGGTCACCAGCTTGTTTGGTTGTAACATCCATATTACCAGTGGGGGAATCTGAAACTAAGAACGGTGAAATGATTGGTCCCAGTCAGTCCAGTCAGCTTTGTCAGGCTTCTGTTGACTCAAAGTGAAGGGTCTGGGTGTGATAGTACTAGGGCAGAGGGAGCAAGCAGAGGGATTCCTGTGCCTGCTTCAGGCCACATAGAGCAGGTCACTTGCCTGCCTGGTCTCAGCCCTCCCATAACCTCCTGCAAATACCAACTAAGGAACTTTTCTCTCCATCCTTCTTCCCTCTTTCCCTCCCTCTCCCTTTCTTCATTCCTTCCTTTTACCCATCCATCCATCCACCCACACATCCATCCATCCACCTATCCTTTCTTTCTTCTTTCCTTCCTTCCTTCCTTCCTTCCTTCCTTCCTTCCTTCCTTCCTTCCTT
>NDGM011029345.1:0-19330 GCA_002564305.1 Octomys mimax
ATAGCTCAGTGGAATAAGCACTTGCCTGGCAAGTGCAAGGGCCTGAGTTCAATCCCCAGTTCCTCCAAAATAAATAAATAAATAAATAAATAAATAAATAAAAATTTTGGGAGGTGACTATCTTCACAGTGTTGGGTCTTCTTATCCAGGGGCAAAGAATATCTTCCCATTTTCTGAAATCCTCTGTGATCTCTTTTTTCAGAGCATTATAATTTTCATTGAATAGACCTTTTACTTTTTTCATCAGATTAATTCCTAAGTAGTTCATTTTCTGTGGTGTTACTGTAACAGATATTATTTCTCTAATTTCTCATTCAGTGTATTTGTTACCTGTGCAGTGGAATTCTATTGACTTTGTTTATTCACTGTGTGACCTGCTATGCTACTGAATTTGTATACTAATTTTAGTAGGTTCTTGGGCCAGCCAAATATCTCAGTGGATTAAAGCTCCTGCAAGCAGTCATAGGGGCCAGGGCTTGATTCTTAGGCCTGCCATGATGGCCCCTCCACTAGCGTGTGGTGAGATTGCAGCTGACACTAAGTGTGGTGGTATACACCTGTAATCCCAGCTCTTGTGAGGATGTAAACAGGCAGATCAGTATGAATCTGTTCTAGTAGGAAGATTCTTAACAGCCTGTAGTACCTTCCCTAAAAAATAAAAAAAAAAATTCCAGTAGCTTCTTGGTGGAGATTTTTGGGTCTTTCAAGAAGAATATCATGTCATCTGAAAATAATGAAAGTTTAATTTCTTCTTTACCTATTTTTATTACTTTTATTTCTCTCTTTGTCTAATAACTCTACTTCATATTCCAGAAATATATTGAATAGGAGTGGTGATAGAGGACATCCTTGTCTTGTACTAAATCTGAGAGTAGAAGATTTCAGTTTTTCCCCATTTAGAATTATTTTAGCAGTTCAATGGTCATGGATGGCTTTTATGAGATTGAGATAGAGGCCATTCTTTCCAATTTTCTGTATGAGTTTGATCATGAATGAGTGTTTGATTTTGTCAAAAGCCTTTTCTGCATCAATTGAGATGATCATGTGGTTTTTGGATTTGGTTTTTTTGATATAGTGTATTACATTTATAGACTTGTATGTGTTGAAACATTCTTGCATCCCTGAGATGATTCCTATCTGGTCATCGTGTATAATCTTCTTGATGATTTTTTGTATTCTATTTCCTAGGATTCTATTGAAAATTTTTACATCCATGTTCATGAGGGATATTGGCCTGCAATTCTCTTCTTTAGTTGAATATTTCTCTGGTTTTGGTATCAGTATGATATAGGCTTCCAGGAATGATTTTGGGAGTATTGCTTACTTTTCAATTTTATTGGAGAGTTTGATGAGGACTGGGAGTACGTCTTCTGTTAATTTCTTGTAGAATACAGCTGTGAATCCATCAGTAACTGGCTTTTCTTTGTTGGTAATTTTTTAATTACATTTTTAATTTCATTGTCTGATTTTTTGGGTTATTCACAGTATTTGTATCCTCTTGATTCAGTTTTGGCAATTTGTATCTATCTAGGACTCTGTCCATTTCTTTTGTGTCCTCGATTCTGTTAGACTAAAGATTTTCAAATTAGCTATTGATGATTTTCTGAATTTACACAGGATCTGTAGTAATTTTTCTGTTTTCATTGCTTATAGCTTGAATTTGAGATTTATCTTTCCTATTTTTGATGGGATTGGCTAGCAGTTTATCAATTTTATTTAATCTTTCAAAGAACCAGCTCTTTGATCCATTAATTCTTTGTATTGTTTTCTTCGTCTGAATTGTGTTAATTTCTGCTCCAATATTTATAATTTCTTTCTATCTTTGGGCTGTGGGCTTGGTTTGCTCTTCTTTTTCTCGATGCTTGAGATGAAGCATTAGGATATTTGTTTGTTCTTTTTTTGTTTTCCTAATGTGTGAGTTTAAAGCTATCAATTTCCCTTTAAGAACTGCTTTCATTGCATCCCATAGATTCTGACAAGTTGTGCTTGAATTTTCGTTGAATCATAGGTATTGTTTAATTTCTTGTTTAATTTCATCTGTAACCCATTGGTTGCTGAGAAGGATGTAATTTAATTTCCATGTGTTTATGGGGGTCTTGTGGTTTCTTTTGTCATTTATTTCCAGTTTCAGTGCACTGTAGTCAGAAAACATATATGAGATAATTTCTGTTTTCTTACATATATTTAAGCATGACCTATGGACTAGTATGTGGAGTACTCTACAAAATGATCCATGTGCATTTGAAAAGAATGTTATTCAAGTGTCTTTACGTGGAACACTCTGTGTATATCCAGTAAGTCTAATAGTCCAAAGGTCTGGTTAAGTTGTCCTACCTCTTTACTAATTTTTTGTCTCCTTGACCTATTCTTTATGGATAAGGGTGTAAGGTCTCCTATTAAGATTGTGGTATTGGACATTAAATTTTTCATTTTCATTAAGATTTGTCTTATACAGTTGGGTGCACCTGTGTTTGTTGCATACATATTTACGGCTGTTACCTCTACCTCCTGTTTTTTTTCCCCTAACCAGTATGTAATAGTCTTCTTTATTTTGTTTGATCATTCTTGATTTGAAGTTCAGACCATTGGTGAACTAGATTGCTACCCCTGCTTTTTTTCTGAGGTCCTGGGGCATGTAGTATCATTTTCTATCCTTTGACTTTTAGACTGTGAGTTTATTTATGAGTTAAGTATGTTTCTTATATATAGAATATTTTTGGATTATGCTTCCTAATCCATTCTGCCAGGATACTACTTTTAATTAGTGAATTGACTCCATTTATGTTGATGGTTTATAACTGAGATTTATTGACTTATGTTTGACATGTTGCTTTCTTGCTGTTAATTACCTATTTTTCCCCTATGTTTAAATGTCTGCCCTATTTGGTGAGTTCTTTCCATTCTCACTCGTGCAATTGTGGTAATTCTGATCCCTCTCTAGATTATTTTTTGTAGTCTGTGTAGGGCTTTGTCATCATGAAATTCTTTAGTTAATTTTTGTCATGGAAGTATTTCATTTCCACATTAAACTTGAAATAGAGTTTTTTGCAGGGCATATAGTCTGGGTTGGAGTTTGTCTTCTTGCAAGACTTGAAGAATTTTGCTCCATACTCTTCTTTTCTGAAGAAAAATCTGCTATTATTCTGATGGGTTTTCCTTTAAATGTTGTTTCTTTTCTCTAGCAGCTCTCAGTATACTGTTCTTGTGCTGAATATCTAGGATCCTGATTATTATATGTTTGTGTGTAGTTTTTATTTAGTTTATGTTATTTGGAGTTCTGTATGCATCAGTTGTAAGTGTCATATTGTTTCTCCACATTTGAGAAGTTTTCTGCCATTATTTCTGCCCATATTATTTTTATATCATTTGAATTCATGCCTTCTTTCTCAGTGATGCCTATTTGCCTTACGTTGTTCATCTTTGCATCATCTTGCAGATGTTGAATTATTTTTTCCAGCATCCTAATTGTTTTTAAGAGACTTTTTTCTTCCCTTTTCACTAGCTGCAATGGTGTCTTCAAGGGCTGAAAGTCTTTCCTCACTTTCATTCAAATGACTTTTCCAGCTTGTAGAGTACTTAAAGTTCTATATATTTCTTTGCATCTACTTCATGCATTCTATTTCTTTCCTATATTGCTCAATCCAGGATTCCATCATTTTTCTATTCTCTATTTTTTAATCAGTGTCTACTTTAGAAACACTTAGTAATTCTTTAATTATTTTCATCATTTCTTTTTTTACTTTGGCGATTATTTCTGATCTGTTATCTTCTCTACTTTTCTGTAGTTGTTTCTTTACTTCAGATGCTATTATTTCAGAGATTTCAGAAGTGTGACTTCCAATTTCTTCAATACTAGAGTCTCCTGCATTTGGAGACTAGGTGGACTCAGGGCCGGAGAATGCAGTTTGCTTCTTCTGTTTGTTATTTTCTATAGCACTCTCATCTGAGCTTTGGTGTAGAGATTTGGTGTAGTAGTAACTTTAGCTCCTACTGATATTATTACCCAAGAAAGATTATGTGGTTAAGGCTGTTTCAGTTTTTTTATTTATAGTACTACAATTAGCAATACTAATAATGGGTGGTGAGATTTAACAATTGACAGACTTTTGTAATTAATGGGTTTGTATGTTTTACTATATGGGCAAACATTATGACTGTATAGCTAAGCAGATAGTAAATTGGGAATTTGTATTTAAATGAGCTCCCCTAAATCTGTCTGATAACCATCCCTTGATGTAGTTTGAGAGTTTCAGACAGTCTTTCTCCCCACTTACCTGTTGCATCCACTCTCAGAAAGACAGAGAGAGAGAGAGAGAGAGAGAGAGAGAGAGAGAGAGAGAGAGAATGCTCTCATAGATCTGAGTCTATCAGTGTGTCCCAGTTTACCAAGTCTGAATCTACTAAGATGGAACTTGACTGGCTGGGTCTGGCTTGGAACTGGCTGCTGTACTTGGCTTCTTTCTGATGCAGTGTGTGGACCCACATGCCAGGCTGGCTGCTGGCTGGAATCTGGAGTCAGGAGGCAGGAAAATATCTCTTCAGATTTTTAACACAACATTTTTTGCATACTTTCCAGTTAGTACATTTTCCTAGTTTTTGTGCATATATTTGCCTAATAAACTGATTGACATTTCAAATATCTCATTTTGCAGCTATGCTTTTCACATGTTTATAATATGGTTTTTTATTCCAAGAATGAAAATTTTTACATTGTAAGATTTTTTACATTTAATTTAGTAACCCATGTACAACTTCTACTAACCACTAAGAAGACAAAAATATGCAATGTATTAATTATTGAAACTGTCCTACTAATTGGTTTTGAAATTGTCTCGTTGCTATTCATTTCTCAATAAAATTAATTTAAAAAACTTCTACTGATATATGGTAAAAGATAAAATATGTGTATATTTTCCTCCATAGCTTATCTATTATTTTCTACTATTTTAAAAACAACATTAATTTAAAGTATCTAGCTTAACTAATGCTGCAAGATTTAGCAAATAAAAAGAAAATGGTCTATTAAATTTGAATTTCATATAAAATGAACATTTTTATAGTGGGAATATCTTTCTATAATATTTTGAACATACATATATTAATTTTTTTAAATTTGGAATTATTATTATATGGAAATCCTGTATTTTAACAGACTGCTCAAAATTTTATCATTATGACATTTTCCCTGCACTTTCTGTGCATTCTAAGAGGCAATACACTATGGATAATGGAGCAATACAGTGAAACTTCCGTGATGAACACAGGCCTCTCTCCTACTCCCCAGTCACAGAAGCTATAAGTTCATTCTATTTTGACCTGTTCATAACACTTCCTAATTTTAGGAACTGAAAATATTTTAGCTGATATGGTCATCTTTTTGTCCTAGAAATTATTGTGTATTTATTTAACTTTATTTGGGAGATATGATTGAATAACTTTCCAAAATGAATATGCTTGATGCATAAGTATAAAATTCTATGTCAGATTATTGTTTCCAAACTTGCTGTAAGAATACTTGCCACCAAAGTATGATCTTTGGTAATGTGATCATGCCACTAAACCTACATAAGGCAGAGGCTAATTCTTTACTACCTTGCAGCCGTGCGAACTCTGTTTTGATCAATAAAAGGAAATGAAAGCGTTGCTGTGTGACCTTTGGGGTTAGAACATAGAGAGCCAACTCTTTCTGTGGAATTTGGAATGCTTATCTTTAGATAAGCATTATCTAAAGGAAACTACCTTCTGGAATATAGCTTTCTTGTTAGAAGTTCAAATCAGAGAGAGCACTAACCCTTGGTTCACAGCCCCAAAGATATACTGATATCATCTCAAGCACCAACTGCCAGAGATTTGCAGACGCCTTTGTGAACAGAGGCAGTTTCTGAAGTGACTACAAAAGTGCTGGCTGACAACTCTTCTGATTTGCATAGGACCTCAATTGAGAACTACACAAAACAGTTGAAGCAACCCAGATATTATGAAGCCAGTAAACTAGCTCAACTTAATGGAAGCTGGGATTATGATCAGTCATAAGAGATAACTAAAGCAGATGCTCGCAAAGACAAATCAAGTACTCCACATACAATAATTAACTCATTATTTCAAATGTCATCTGCTCCTCTTTGAACCAATAATTCTACCAAATATTTTTACATTTCTTGTTTATCATATTATTTTCATATCATTAAAATTAATAACACCATTTCTGATTTGCAAATAAATAGAAGTCAAATGTGCTTCATTATTTTCCAGCCCTGCATTTGTATAGCTGCAGTAGCACACAGAGGAAAAAGATATTGGTCTTCCAAAAAATGTGATACTAATTTACTTACTTGTGTTGCTAAATTGGACTAGCAAAAACAAGTCCAAAGAATGATTTTCCAGGTTTTTTTCTGTCCTAACATAAATGAAATTCTCCTGTAGGTTCAGTTCTCCACAGGGTATACTGTAGCCAATTAACAGCAGACTGGGTAAATATAGAATATCATTTTTATAACTTCAAAGGTTTATGTATTATTAGAAAGTAGCTACTGAATATTTAGCATTTCTTATAAGAAGTTTCTTCAATGTTACATAATAGTAAATGCAAAAAATGAAACAATTCAAATGCCTATTTTATCACAAGTACAATATGGTAATATCTCTAGACAAGATGAGTAATATAAATATATAAGTTATCAAAATTATGTAGATTTTTTGTTGTTTGACTGTTTTATGTATTTGATACGAGGTCTCACTACACAGCTTGGACTCATAGTGATCCTCCTGTTTTCAGTCTCCCCAGCACTGGAATTACAGGCATCCACCACTGCACCGGGACTCAGTCACCCACTCAACATGCCCAGGGAGCAGAGCCTACATGCAAGACAGGGGATCGAATTTAGGTCCCTGTGCTTTCCAAAGCAGGTGGTTAGTATGCTGAGCTATCTCACTGACCCATGTTTCTCAATTCTATTTTTTAAAATATACTGAAAAAATTGTAAAAATTCATACTCACTCTTGATTGTAGAAAATACTTTTTGAGCTCTCAACAGTGACAGTATGATAACCTCAGCTACACAATTCTAAAGTTTTTTATTTAGTTTTAACTTTCAGGTATTTGATTCTGTCTTTTACATGAGGAAGGAATTTTCAGTGATATCTTAAATGATCTCATGAAATTTGGTAAACATAGATATGTACTAATTCACAGCAATAAGCAAAAAACTAAAGCTAAGGTGCATATTGGTTACAAAATAAAGACCAACTCAGTTACAAGTCAATGAAAAGATTTAATGAAGTGCAAGGATATTGAAGCTTTTATTTCTGATTCATGTGTTCAAATTATTTTATCATTTTTGAGGTACATTGTTATATAAAATTGTTCATATGTTTAATGGTCATTCCATTGACATACGTTAAAGATTATTCTGGTATGATGTTAAGTGTCCTTGGCAAAATATGCTTTTGAAAAATCTATTCTCTTATACTGCAATGTAAATGGCAAATTTGATTGACAATAAAATTATGTGAATGTCAAATGAGGTCCATTATTGCTTGGCAGCAGCATATTAGTTGACAGAGGTATCAAAAGTCTTATTCAATATCCCATATTTCATTTTAATTACCCATAAAGACCAAGAATAAAGATATGTCTTATAATAGTTTAATCTTTCTAATTTTTCAAGAATTTCATAATAAAATAAAAACAATCTGCATTGACATGTATCTGTCTTCAGAAGATATTTGGCATCACTGAAAATAATTATTCTACTCTTTTACATAAGCCTTAATAAATTGTGAATTGAACCTAATTTTTCATGATAGTTTTTTTTTGTCTACAAATGAGACAAAGATACACTGTTCTACATTCAGGTTCCATTATTGCACTTTCTTTAGACATTTTTGCCAAAGTATTAGCTCCTACAAGGAAACCATTATATTTCTTATAAAGAAAAATGAGATGTCTCTATTTTAGTAAACATATTGCAAAAAAAAATTAAATGACTTAAAATGTCTCCCCTGGGAGATCATTGCGTTTGTCTGTCTTCCTCTACTAACACTATTATTCTTATATATGATTCATATTTGAATGGTGAAAATAAGGTAGAGTAATGTTTACCAGATTTAACCTTGTCCATTTTAGTGGTAAAAATGAATCCATTTAGTATGTACAAAGGAGGTTTAAGTGCCCATTCCAAAACAACGTTGAAAGGCAAAAACATGACACTTATATGACAAGCACTAAATAAGCAAATAATACTAGCAAAATATGTGTAATAACCACAAGTTTATACAAGGTATAATTGAACTTTAAAATGCATTTTTCATCTCATAAACTGGTGAACTTTGAAGCAAAGAAAAATCAGATTGTCTTTCTTGTTTCTGGAATGGAGTTTGTTACTCACAGTCTTCCTCTTGGTGTCATGATTGCTACTGTTCTGATCTCTGTTCTAGGGAAGGCAGCTTCCCAGCTTCTAGAATGTTCTCATTTACCCTCATCTGAAGATAGTTGCTTTCCCAAAGCCACACCCTTTCCTAAGACATGGCACCACAGAAAAGGGAACTAAAATATCTGGCAGACGGTAAGTCCTGAAACTGACATATTTTATCTCATGCTGGAACTACGAGTAACATCCATATGTGGGATGATGCAGATTCTGTCATAACTTCATGAATCTAAGGTCAAGAGGTCCATTAATGTGCAAGTGGCCTCCCCTCAAATCATCTTTTTTTTTTCTGGATCCATTCATTGTAAGGAGAGATGAAGCATGGTATTTTGGATAGGATTCAATAAGAGAACTGTAAAGAAGACATGTTCTAGAACAAGATCATGACATCTTCAAGGTAGTATTATCCACCCACTAACCAAGGAAGAACATAAAGATGTGTTTACTGTGTGTTAGCTCAGTATAGCTCTGCTTTCTTGTAAGTAGTCTTTAAAGACAATTGGGGGGCTGGGGAGATATATCAGTGGTCTAAACAACTGCCTGGCAAGTGCAAGGACCTGGGTTTCATTCTCAGTACCACATGCAGTGTTGGCCTTGGAACCCTGGGTGCACCGCTGGCTCCTCAAACTGGGTATGTTGGAGCATGCCTGCAATCCCAGTGCTGGTGAGGCTGAGACAGGAGGATCACTAAGAGTCTGAGCTATGTAGCAAGACCCTGTACCAAATAAAGAAGTATATAAAGACAATTGGGAGTATCCTCATAAGCCATATAAGGAATTCTTCAGACCCTTAATTTGCATAGAAAATGTGCCCTTGGGTTAGAATACATGTTGGTTCATGTGCATTGAAGAAAGACTTAGGCATGCAGTCCAAGACAGAATGGAAGAACAGGGAAAAGTCAAACAATGGTCCTATGGGAGTGGGTGTTAGGAATAGCTGTTATTATGGTTAAATTGATTGCCCATCATAGAGCGTCCAGCAAGGAAACATTGCTAAAAACATGGACAAAACTAAATTAGCAGTTGATGTGTGATGTGATGTATCCATGGTGCAATATTTTAAGACTTTGCCGAAATAATGGTCTCTTCATCATTTTTATTAAAATTTTAATTAGTGCATGTTTACAGTAAATAATGATTACATTTTGTGGGGAATTAGTACATATACATAACACATTTTGAATATTTTATTTCCTCTTCTACTTTATCACCCCCATTTAGCAACATCAGATTCATTTAAAAAAAAAAAGAAATCAACCAATAACAAATGCTGAAGAGGCCATAGGGAAAAAGGAAATTTTCTTCATTATTGTTGGGATATTACATGATACAATCATTATGGAAATCATTATTGAAATTCCTCAAAATCTAAAATTAGAAATTTCCTTTGACCCAGCTCTTCCACTTCTAGCTTCTCAAGAGAACTGAAGGCATACCACAGGGATGTACATATATCTATGTTCATAGCAGCAAAATTCATAATAGCTAAATCTTGGAAGAAGCCTATGTATCCATCAACAGATGAAAGAATAAAGACAATGTGTTACTTACATTTAATGGCATTATACTCAGGAAAAAATGATAAAGGAGTTATTTGTAGGTATGTACCTAGCGATCATAATGTTTAGTGAAGGAAATCAGACTTAGAAACTTAAATATTCCACGGTTTCTTTCCTCTTATATGAGAAACTCAACATAAAGTGCTAAATAAGACAGAGAGGAGGAAAAAGAGAAAAAAAAAAGGTTTCAGTAATCCGGCACAGACAATGTATCTAAAACTGTACCTTGATTTAGTAAAATTGTCTTTCTTACATGTTTCATGATTTTTGCGCTGAAGTCTTGTTGTTTTACATATGATAATTAAATTTTAAAGACTTCTAACCATGTTTCATTTATTTATCCTTACCTCTGAGTGTCCAACATGCCAGGAAGAGATTTCCCATAAGTTTCCAAATGAATGCTATTCCTTAAAAAGAAGAATCAGATATTTGGAAGTGACTACACTGCTCTTGTCCAACTTTAAAATAGCAATTTATACTCACAGGAATTTCTTTCTATATTTAATTAATTTTATTGAGAAAGAAATAGCAATGAAGCAGTTTCAAAACAGGTTAGTAGGACAGTTAAAATAATTAATAGTTACATATTGTTGTCTTCATAGTAGTTATTCATAATACAAGATGCAGATATGATATCTCGTCTAAACACTATTAGTCCAAATCTTTTTTCTCTTTGAATTAAGAGAAAGTAGCTATATATATATTTTTTTGCACTATGAAATGGTCCTTCATTTATATCCTCTGTTTTTGTTTACTTTTGTCAGAGATGGGTATTCCATTGCCTTCAAATATTGTAGGTGCANGAATTCAGCAAAATAATCCAAAATAATCCAGTAGTCCATAATAGTAGCATGTTATCCACAGAACTGGCAATGTCAGAAGTTGTTGACTTGAGCATTTTACTAGTTTTTAAATATTTTTTCGCATTCTATATGTATTTAAGGTTTGTCATATCAATGATTGATGGAAAATACCTGTTCCATATTATGTCTAATGTGTTTGATATTAAGACCAATAGTGATATTAAGTTCAACTGCCTACGTTTTAGGGTAATAATATTAAGCTTCTCTTTGGAGGGTTAACAACTTAAGTTTGCAGACCAAAAGATTAGAGAAAAAGAAGAGCTACAAGGATAGCCAACATTGTGGCCCCAGCGATTCAAGGTCAGTGAGGACTCAGGACATAAGAAAACCTGTTCTGTAACATCCTGTAACTCAGTGGCATCCCAAATTTTATATCCACAGGAAACTTTGAGTAGAGTGTCACCTTCTCTCACAGCTAGGCTTTGATCAATACCGTTATCCAAGTCCTGAATGATGACTTCATTGACTGTTGTTAACACAGATCACATCAGACCACAGATTCTTATTATAAAGCAAATGTTCCAGTAGTCAAAAGATAGGATTATGAATCCCAACACTATACCATAAAGAAACTGTTGGCTTAATAAAATTATCAATTAATCTTTTGAAGGTGAGAGGACACGATTTCTGATGTCAACTATTCTCTTTAAATTATTGACTGCTGTATAATGTAGCCCTGCCTCCTCCAAAGGGAAAATCCTTATGTCTAAAAAGCCAGGGACAGAAATTGTGGCTCTGTATGCTGATATTGCAGCAATTCACTTTGTAGTTTTGAGCTTTCCATCTCTGCATTTTGAGATTATGAGAAGTCATGAATTTAAGAAATGTTTTCACAAAGGTGATCACAGTAATAATATTAAACATAAAACTGCAGCTGTTATCCATAAAGTTTAAACTCTGCTTTTCAGAAGAACAAATAAGAAGCAACTTTTTGGGGTGAAAATGAGTGACTGACCCTTGTTGCTTTCAGGAGATGAGGCTGCCATTGTAGAATGACGATAGGAAGGGCCTCTTCCCCATCCATGAGACTGACTTGGGTACACCTGAGGACTCATCCAACTTTTTAAATAAATGGACAAAAACGGTGCTAGATATGGAGGAAGCCATGACAGCCAGAGCTTCGGACACTGAAGGAATTAGATCTAGGAGAAATACCGAGGCCACCAGAAATACTAGCCAACTCAAATTATTTGGTCAAACATTTTATGAATGACCTCATTTTTTGTCCTGTACTTTCATACTCAAAATTTATTATTTCTCATTTTAAATATTATTCTGAGTTGCATGATATATTTCTCCATACATGAGAGCTGAATTTTTAAAAATATTGATTTTCTTCACACTTATTATTGAGGTAAAGTTCTGAATATAAATCATAGTTTTTGTTTCAGTTTGATTATAACTCTGGTATTGAAATTCAAAATTATAAAAATTATGACAATTCGCTTTGGATTATTATTAAAATGTCTTAAGTAAATTATTCTGAAAATATTTTTAATGCTAAAGTTTACTTTAAATGCCAACATATTTAAGGCTAAACTTTTTATTTAAAAACTGAAACACAAAAACAAGGGCTAGTTTGTGACACATGTTTAAATTCCCATGTGCAATTTTGATGGCATACTCTGTGAAAGTAATTTGCTTCTTTTCAAAATAACTACTGCAAGAAATTTCCTGTTCACTTATAAAGGTCAGTTAGAGCTTTGGGTCAGGACCTAGTATGTTTTTTTCAGTCCAAATATTCCCAATCCTTTGCTTTGTCACATATTCAAACCAAGGTTGAAGTTAGAAAAGATTTTATAAAAGTGGGGGGGGATTCATTTTTATACTTAACATATGAAATATAGAGATATACCAAAAGAATGGTCCAGGTATCACTAAAAAGTCACATTAACTTTCAAAGATTAATCAAGAATTTTAAAAATAAAATAGACAGTCAGAATGACAAATTGAAACAAATATAAGACCTTGAAGAAAGAAGATTTGGTGTTGTCTGGATTGTAAGTTTGTCTTTGATAAATTCTTCAAACCTCCATTTTTCCAAGCCCAAAATAAAACTAACATGGTCATATACTCTTTCTATCCATGAACAAAACATTAAGTTACCTTATTTATAGTATATGAAGATTCAAACAATGATTTTTTTAGGTCCATTTTTTACAAATTATGGTCTTTCTTAAATTATAGACTTAAAGATTGAATAAACAATAACTACAAAATGATTTTAAAAAGGCAAATATCATGCAATTAAATTATTGAAAAATATATAAATTTTTGTACAAATAAACATAATACCAAACAGTGCAAGCATGGTAATTCAGTTCTTCTTTACTTTTTATTTATTTATACTTTAATTATTATTTTATGCATGTATTTGGTACAGGGTCTCACTCCACAGTTCAGACTCATAGTGATTCTCCTGTTTTCAGCCTCCCCAGCACTAGAATTACAGGCATGAGCCACCACAGCCAATGTCCATAGTCAGCTCAGTGTGTCAGGGTTGGACCTGGGTGGCATGTGGTGCTGGGGATTGAACCCCAGTCCCTGAGCTTACCTAGGCAGGCTGTTAGTCCACTGAGCTATCTCAGTGGCCTGGTAATTCAGTTCTATTCAAAACAGTAACTTAAAAATCCATGATAACATTCTTTAAGAATCTATCACAATATGAAATATAATTATCACAAAAGAAATGAAAATTTTAATATAAAAGGGTATTAGTGTCTCTGCTGGAGTACCAAAGTGAGCAGTTGTTAACATGAATTTCACGTCAGGCTAAGAAGCCTATGATGCAGAGTAAAATCAGCAAAGGCATCTATATATTAGAAATTCATTCAGAAAATGTTTATATCAGGAGCAAAGATCTCATTTTAAAATTTTGCCTTATATTCTGCAATCTTGTTTCACTCTAGTAGCTTATAAAACTCCCTTTATAAGTTTGTAAACTCAGTGCTGTTTCATGAAGTCAGTTTCAACAGATGGAGTGTTTTTTTCTTTCAATTCATTATTATTCACTCATAATCCCTACATATTGAGGAATTTCTCATTATATAGTATTTTCAGACTTCTATATAATTATTCAAACACCTGTATTCTTATTGTAGTTTATTTTATCATCAGTATGATTCTTAGATTTATTTGCGAATATAAAATGAAATTTATTTATATGAGCATTTATTCTTAAATAACAATCTTCAGATGAAAGAGAAAGAAATTCATCTGAACACATCTGTTTTTATTTACCTTATTCAGCTTCCTATAATTCTTTCAGTCTTGGTCATTATCATTGCATTTTGATGGGCTTGTTTGCATTTTATTCTGATTTACTCTATAAAGAGACAAAGAGGTAAATAAATTTATATATTAGTATTAGCAATGTTCTCTTAAGAATAAGCATCTCAAAAGAAAGTAAGATAAAATTTTAATCCCTCAAAAAATGTCCAAAATATGACACAGCAACATCAAAAATACATTCCCCCAACCCAAATGTAGAGTGAAGAAGTCATTTTATAAATTTGCTCTAAAAGTGATTAGTAAGATCTCTCACCCCCTCACATTCTGAATACACATCAGCAGAACAGGAAATTGCTGCAGTCCAGCCGTTTTTTAGATTAAAAAATAAATTAATATAAAGAGAATCCAATTCAAATTGGAGACAATTTAAAATGACATAAGTCTAGTGAGAGAAGACCCAAATGGAATGCTTTGTCTATTGTTAAAAAAAACTCCATCTGTTGAAACTGACTCCATGAAACAGCACTGAGTTTACAAAGTAACTTATAAATGGAGTTTTATAAGTTACTAGAGTGATGTTTATTTATTTATTTATATTTTAGGGAAGGATCTACAGGGTATCCATCCTTTAGGGAAGGATGTTCAGGGTCTTACTACTAGATCAGTCTCACAGTGATCCACCTGTTTACAGTCTCCCAAGAGCTGGGATTACAGGTGCACACCAGCAGGCCCAGTCTCAATTACTGTCTCAGTGTACCCTGGGGCAAGGCCGACGCAGCAAACCCAGGCATCAAACTCGCAGCCCCTGCACCTGCTTGCTGGCTCCTTAATCCACTGAGCTATTTACTTGCTCTGGTGTCATGTTTATTGATGTCCCAATTTAACCAAGTTGTTTGTTTATTCTTCTAGACACCTGAGGAGTTTAGTTTTAGAATGTTTACAAAATAATGAATTATAATAAAATGAGTTCATGATTTCAAAATATAAGACATCAAAAAGCATTCTGTCCTGTATTAATTATTTTAGTAATCTAACATGTTGAAGCTTGTGCCTTTTAGTTTCCTTTAGCTTGTCATCATTTTAGTAATCTATGCCCTAGACCTACCAGAAATCAATCAAGTAAATAATTTCTACTGAGATGGCATTGTGGCACATGCTTGTAATCCTAGCTCTTTAAGAGGCTGAACACAGACAAATCACTATGAGTTCTATATAGAAATTGAGACACTGTAGTCCCTGTAGACACTTACTAAAAAATAATTAAAAAATTATCCTGATTCTGAAATATCCCTGTAGATATTGTGAAGGTCCAGGCGCTGTGATCTGGATAAATGTTAAATAAAAGAATCATCTTGGGCCTGGGAAGATACCTCAGTAGAGTAAGTGCTTTCCTGGCAAGCACAGGGTCCTGAGCTCAATCCCTGGTACTGCAAAAAAACAAACAAAAAAAAATTCAGTTCAAATTGTAATGCAAGAAAAATTAAGATGCAACATCTTATCTATGTCAAAAGTAGCCACACAATTGATCTTTCAAAATTTCAGTTCCAGTAAGTGACAAATTAAAGATTAAAAATGTACCCAACTCAAAACTAACACATAAAATTGAAAACCTAAAAGCAATTCTCATTGAAGTATGACTCACAGGTGAAGAGAAAATATTGATACTTTGAAAGAAAGGTGGTATAGAAATTATGACATTTTACTTGGAATAGAAAATCATAAAGGCCCCTTCATAATGTATAAGAAATATTGCCTCTTAAATAGGTTAATTTAGAATTCATAATTTACCTCTTATGATACAAGATGAAGATTAAATTTAAATACTTAAGTAAAATAATTTCCAAGTTTTGTGGGCTACAAGAATATTATTTTATTTACTTTATTTTTTTTAAAGCAGAATATATTTATTGTGGAAAGAAAACTTGTCTGAGGGATACAGAAAGGGTCCTTCTGGGTTTCCTTAGAAGAATATACTTAAAACTGTTTCATAAAATACATATCTATTAATATTATTTAAATATTATTAAAATATATATCAATAAATATTATGTAGCACTTGTAAAGACAAGTCAATATGAGTGAGAACAGGAAAAAAGTGCAAAAATGATTCCCTCTGATGCTAATAAAGGTATAAAAGATATTTTTAGAATACTAAAGGAATATAAGTATTCAATCTAGGGTAATGACATAGGAAGGTATAAAACTGTTTTGAATAGCAGAAAATAATTTGAAAAACCATTTTAACATGAAATATACAATTATACAAAAAATTCTAAGCGCTAATTACACAAATTTAAACAAAAGATTACATCTTCCTAAGATTCTTTTTATATATTGTACTATGTGTAATTACTTTCTAAGATTATGATGCATATTATATTAACTATTATGTTTTTATTATTATGCTGTGAGATTTTGTTTATTTTATAAAATAAAAAAGTTAAAAATGAGTCAGGTAGAAAGACACAGATGTGAAAAAATGCATAATTATCTATTATAAAAGATGATTTCACGAAAAATGCAGGTAAGATTCAATAGTCATAGAAATGGGAGATTAATTAGAATGATTCAAAATTGAAAAGAAAAAGAAAAATGCAAAATAAGAAAAAAGAAAAATACCCTTCCCTCATGTACACATTTATTGATAGATCCAGTAAGAAAAAAACTTGTAGTGAGATTAATAGAAAGAAATCATCACTTGGACACATTATTATAAGACTATGAAACACAAATACTAGAGGAAAATGTTACAATAAATCAGAGAGATGAAGTTCATTATCACAAAATGACATTTAGTCAAACAGCTTATTTAAAAGAAGCATAATTAGACTATGAAAGAATAATATGGTGTCTTCATACTAGAAAAAATTAATGGTGAGTTATACATCATCCAACTACCAAAATATCTTTCTTGGAAAAACTTCAGATATATTTCAATAATGTTAAAATATTTATAAGGACTTAAAAATGATAGGTTTCAGGAAAAAGGAAAAAAATCAAGTAGTGAAAAAAGTCTATAAGGGGGAAAAATAGAATTTATGTAAATTAAAATGAACACTGATTATATCAAATAATAGTTACAATGGGGCAGGTACATTTGTATTTGAAATGTAGATATTAAGTACTACTGAAGAAAAAGAGAATTGCTATGAGTTTAAGTTATCAAGTTCAAATTATCAAGTATACATAGCAATTCTAATATGAAATGTTCCTTACTTCATTGTTTCAAGATGGAAAATATCATCATCAAAGGACAATTCTAATAAATGGTTTGCAGTAATTGAATACCAAATAATGAAGAAACTCAGTAAAATGGATTTTTTTCAGAAATTTCTATATGACTACATGAAATATGATATTTAATAATTCAAGATCATCTGTTCCTTTCATGCACACTTTTTAAAAAATAAAAATAAGGAAATCATAACACATACCTTGGCAAATATCAAAGAGTATCACATAAGAAATATTTTACGATTAAAATAAATATAATTGAAATATAATGAAATACCTAGGATGCACAAGTACACATTTCAAACATCAGAAATGACAAAACAGCTTTTATCACAGTAAAGAAAAAGTGATGAAAATACAAAAATACCAAACATAATCTTTAAATAAAATAATTACAGTGCTAACACAAAATAAATGTATGAGATTCGGTGAACATAATTTTTAGAATGAAAATTCTAATTGAAAAATATCATTCTAGAAAATTAACACATCAAAACACAAAAATTATAATGGCCAAAATAAACCAAAAAACAGTAGAATTTTATTTTTGAAAAATCTTAAGAGTATAATATCTTCAAAAGCCAATAAATGAAAGACAACATGGTTAACCTCATTATTAAAATGATAATAAAATAATCATTTCATACTGATATCTTTTTCCTTTTTCCATTTCTTTTTTTGCTGATAAACAATGATTTATTATTATGACAGTTTAAGTAGAATTTGATATAAAATTTAACTACAAATTACATAGTGATTTACAAAATTATATGGTAAAATTATAGCAAAAATTATTAAGCTATGTGAATATTCATTTGTTATTTCCAAGAAGGGATTCCTCATTTTTAAAATTATTTTAAATCATAATTTCCTTTTCTTTCTAAGAGTAAAATCTAAAAGAAGAAAAATAGAAGCAAAGACAAAAACAGGGTAACATGTAACTATACATACTTTACGGATTTTCAAAATAAGAATAGCTCATTAACAGTGATTGATACATTATCTATTTTTATCATCAAATATGTAGCTCAGATTAACAGGTAGTTAATCAAGATGGGACGTATGATTGAATATTACCACAAGCTTTCAAGAAATCATAATTTTTTGTTCTTGATTCTCATTTTCTTTTATTACCTTTTTTCTAAAAATATACTTTAAAGAGAGTACAGTAATAATTAATATGAAGTTAGTAATGTTACACATTTAGAAGACTAAGATGACAGGTATTTCAAATATGATTTTAGTATTACACACTGCTGTCCTCGATGTAGTTGCTTAGTTCACAGATATCAACATAGAGCATTAATCAGGGTGAGAATTGTACCCATTAACTGCTATTTTCAGAAACCTGATAGAAATTTTATGACTATTGTCATATTCAACTTATATATATATATACACGTATGGTTTTGCCCCTACCTTATTTCTTAACTTTTCTCCTTTGTCTGTCTTCTTTGTTTAATCCTTAAGTTCTGTTTCCTTCCATTTAACTGTGTCTGTTACATCTTTCAGTTGTTATTTCTTCTTTTGAGTACTGTCACTAGGGAGATGATACAATATTTACACGTGTGGGTCTGGTTTATTTCATTTATGAGTATAGCCTCAAGTTGCATAAACTTACCTTAAAGCCTTCGAGATTATTTTTATTTATCACTAACTGATGCTCCATTCTATAAAAACAGCACATGTTTTTCATCCATTCCTCAGATGCTGGACATTTTGGTTATTACCAAGATTTAAGTGTCACAAATAGGGCTGCTATAAACATGGGTGTACATATATCGCTATGATATGATGTTTTCACTTCTTTAGGGGAAATTTTCCAGAAGGGGATAGCTGAATCGAACGGGATTTCCACTCCCAGGTTTTTGAAGAGTCTCCACACTGATTTCCATGGTGGTTGCACGAGTCTACATTCCAACCAACAGTGGAGAAGGGTTCCTTTTTTCCTGCAGCCTCTCCAGCATTTGTTGTTGGTTGATTTCTTTATGATAGTCATTCTTTCTGGGGTGAGA
>NDGM011029349.1:0-13397 GCA_002564305.1 Octomys mimax
CTTTTTAAAGTTTCTAATACTAGGATATCATACAATGTCTTTTAAATAAATTGTAAGTCAAATGGAAGGGTCATTGCTCTATTGCTGAGAGAGTGTGTGCCACATCTTTGGAAATGGTTATTTCTCCATTCTTTGTTCTGTCACTTTTTATCTTTCTACCAGTTTGAGATATATATGCCTTGTGTCTAGGTGCTCCCCCAAAGCTCCATGTGGTCATAGGTGGGCTCTTTCTGAGGTGGCTGGAGCTAGAATGCATGACACTACCATTGATCCATGGTGCACTGCTTGGATCAAGGGCACCAGCACTAAGAGTGGGAGTGCTACCTGCTTGAGGAGCAGCCAGTATTGCCAAAATGAAAGACTGGGCTTTACAGGTCTCCTTACTGACAGCTATTCTCTGGAATCTTTCTCCCCTGCCCAGGTCAGTCAGGCAGCTGAGCTAGGAACCTAACACCATTCTAGGACCACAGACCTCTCATTTCCTTCCTTCAGTGTTAAAAGAAATTTCTTTATAATCTGTATGTCACTATTTCTCCAAAACAGTATCTTTACCAGAAAATTTCACTTTCCTTTTCTACCCCATCTATGAGCCCTCAAAGTCTTCTGCAGGACATAGGAAAATCCAAACCAAAAAATACCTTTTGCTTTGCCCTGGTATATACCTCCCTAAAGACCCTAAGTCTAGTATTCACCTTCAATTTGAATAGAAAAAATTAGAAAATGTAAGAAGAAAAATAAATCAAAGTCTTACAATATTCTATGACTACATGTATATAAGTACACACATCTACAAATATGAATAAGTACATTGTGAGCACTATTATAAGGGTCTGTTTGTTTATATGCCTGTGAGTATTTGCATATTTTGTGTGTGTACATGAAGGTGAATGAATCTTCTGACAGAGACCCCAGCCTGGCTCTGACCTGGTCACGTATTGTCTGTCTTTAAGTTCTCTATTCCTTGCATCAGTGCAGCCTCCGAAGCCTTAGGGTCAGCTCTGGGCCTACTGAAGAAATGAGTGAATGGGAGCCACAAGCAGCAGCCAAGAGCGTGGGCTCTTGATTGGACCTTCCTTCTGTCTTGGTTGGCCCTACCTTTATCTCATCATCTGACCTAACAGAGCCCTTCCTCATTCCCCCCACTCATGCAATTTCTCCCTCTAGGAACAATAATTCAAAATGGCAATATATGACCAAAGGCCCCTGTGGTCACAGGACAGTATCATACTCACAGTGGGCAGTGAGGCTCTGACTTCAAGGCACTGGGAACTGCCACAGGCCTTTCCAAAAGTCAAGATGGAAGCTACAGCACCATCCTCAGGCAGAGGAGCACTGAGAACACAGGCTCCTAAGACCCATTACACCCATTTGCCTCTAGGGCTCTGATGTACAGTTTCCCAGGGAACTCTTGGCTAAGTGCTACTATGATAAGACACTCTTATCCTGAGACTCTGTCTTTCCCTAGCCACCTGGGGTACATCCTTGGCCTGAGGATTAAAGATATAATTTGTCACTAATCTGCTACTGCATGAATGGAGCCCAGCCAGGTCTTCTGCCTCACTCTATGGGACCAGACCAAAGGCATACTTCTTACATACCTCATGTCTCCTGCCACCCAAAGTTAAAACACTAACTTCAGAGCAAAAACCTTTACAGAAATTCTTTTTATCATTTAAAGACATTTTATCCTATTATTTCAAATAAGTAATGTAGATGTAAAATTCTAAAAGCAAACCATGGACAGAAAAGATCACTCCCACCTCAATCTTGCAATCACTCTGAGGCAATCACTACCAACAGTTTTGTGCTTCTGCTTCCAAAGGGTCCTACAGACCTAAAACTGTGAGCCCTATGTAATTTCCATCTCGGTCCTCACAACATAGTGTTTGACATGAGGAGATCAGGGAGGGAGTCACACACACCAGTCTGTGCAGTCAACCAGGAAAGGAGTGATTCATCTTTAGGACCATACTACTCTGGATCTATACACCCCACACTTGCACCTCCTCAGATGGTGAATATGCCACCTGAAATGATCCTTCTCTAACAGGGGCATCCAGTGCCTCTCACCTGCCACCACACACAGTGAAGGAGGCAGCAAGTCCACCTGGACCCTCTGACCTTTCATGAGTCTCCACCTTCCATGGCTATGACCACTATTTATTTCTCTTTCCTGCTCTCCCACCCAACACTAAGCTCCTTGGCAGTGGAAACTCTTCTGTGTGCCATTGGCATATAGCACAGAACCTAAAGCATCACAAAGAACCAACTCCTGCTTACTAGCTAATTAACCTCAGTGTACAAGTATAGGCAATGGGCATATGCCTCAGCTCCATTTCTACCTATGCCTGACTCTGGGTCCAGTGTTGGATCAGCAGCATTGGAAAAATTTCAGAACCCATCAGGATATTGTATCAGTTACCTGGACACTTAATCTGACAGCTGAGGGGGTGCAGTAGGAACAAGGATCTGATCCTGGGGCTCTCAGGCTGTGCCAGCAGCCAGGTCTGATCTAGGGCATAGCCAGGCTGAATGTGGAAGAGAGTTCTGTTGTGTTGTGCTTCACTCTCCACTATTCCTCTCTGCAGCATAGGATTGACCCTATGGCTCTGCCCTCATTAACACTATGTTCCAACCTCTGAACTAACTAGCAGGCCATGTCTAAGGCCACTGTGTTCCAAATCTCTGCATTGCCCAATTACATGTCCAAAGGGAGGATTTCCTTTAAAAACTAGTCCTGTACTTCCTGAGATGGGCTAAGGGCAATTCATCTCCAAGTGTCCCCACAGCAAATGCAGGTGAGCAGCTGACAGTTTTCAGTCAAAAGAAAGGAGGCCTTTCTCCACATCCAGGCCAGCAGTTTTGTTGCAGCCGAATACAATGAAGGAAGTGAGCATTTCATTTCCTACCTCTTTGGGCTTGTAAGCAGTTGTATCCACAAGCAAGGATGCAAACATTTGCATCCCTTCTAGGTGGTAGGTTCTGGGCAAAGAACAGAGAACTTAACTGCAAATGCTACAAGCACATGCACTGCTCTCCTGGAGCTGACTGTCTGAGGGAAGAGGAAAAATGAGTCCATGGGAAAACATAGGACTGAGCCTAGCTCAGGCTTAGCAGATGCCAGAAAGCTTCCATGAGGGCGTGGCACCCAAGGTGCGACCTAAATAAGGGGTAAGACTGAGCAATGGTGAGGTAGGAGAGGGGAAAGAAGGGTCCCACTGAAGTCCCAAAGATGAGGCACAGCCAGTATAGAGAACGTTGTTTCTCTATGTCTGGCACTCATGGCCAAAGGATTCAATACAAGATTCAATCAAAAGACGTGCAGGTCCGGACTACGCAGAGGACTTTGGTTGTCATCAGAAGGAGGTAGAGGGCCGGCCTGATAGCTCAGCAGACTAAAGCGCCTGCTTAGGCAGAGCGCAGTGGCTGGAGTTGGATCCCGGGCATGCTGTGTCGGCCTCGCCCACGGGGAGCACTGAGACAGCGATGGAGACTGGGCGTGGTGGCGCGCACCTGTAATCCCAGCACTTGGGAGGCTGAAAACAGGAGGATGCCTATGAGACCGATCCATGTAGTGAGATCCTGTAGACCCTGTAGACCCTGTCCTAAATACAGGAAAAAACAAAACAAAACAAACAAACAAACAAAACGGACATGGAAAGTCCAGGTTATATTTGAAACAGGAGAGTGGCATACACGAAGTCCATGTTAAAGGGCTCCCTTTGACTACAGAGTGGAAAATTCCACCAGGCCCAGAGGAAAGTGGAATGGGGGTTTTGTACGTAAATCCGTAGAGCCAGCGGGAACTCAAATTTTAAAGACTTGAAATGAGGCTCCCCACAAGAACTAGAACCCTCACTGTGCAAGCTACTGGGTAGGAGCTGAGGCTAAAGCAGAGATGCAGTCATTGGCAAAGATGATCTAGAAATGGGAGGCACTAAGGAGAAGCAGAGACTAAATTGGCTTTTCCTCTCCTCCCACGTCCACCCTCCCAGCAATCACTGGTAATATTTGGCCAAAGCCCAAATCTAAATGGGAAGCCATTGGGTGAAGGAGTCATCCAAACTCCATGTCCAATCACTCCACTCTGTACAAAAAATCAAAGGAAGGGTGGAGAATAAGTATGAAAACCAGCAGTTTCCCTAATCAGACAAACAATGGGGCCTGAAATTGATGCTGAAATCTGTAATTCAAATCACTGAGTCAAATACCGTACATAAGGACGTTGTTTATGTTAGGTCAATCTACATGAGATTGCCAATCCATATGAGACTATGTTAGGTCATTCCACATGAGATTGCCATTAGCTTCTCTATCAGTAGAAATCTCCTCTTGTGGCCCTAAATCTGCCATTCGGGGGGGGGGTGGTTTCTGTGCTCCTTGGTTCACTAGGAAAATAGGATTTTTGCACCCAAACAGCAAATAAAATCCCTGGTCTTCAGGTGGTTGGAACTTCTTGGGTGACAAAATCTCCCAAGATATAGAGATAGCCTGATGCATTTTATGCTGGCCACTAGCTCCTAGGGGAGGAGGAACCAGGAGGTAGAAGATGGATACAGCTTCCTCTGAAACACCAGTATGGATGGGAGAAAAATAGCTGGCTGCCTGGAAGAGCAGTGTGGATGACCAAGAGTAGGTAAATTTCATGCTTGCTGCTAGCAGACAGCCCATATGTAGTCAGTCAGAAACTTCTTTCTCTGTGCCACATCCAGAAGCAGAGACACGAAAGAAATCAGACACTACGAGATCAGAGATCATGAAATCCAATGTTCCCATTTTGCAGATGAGAAAATAAGGTCAGAGAGAGGAAGAAACAAACTGGAGTTGCCCAGCAGCACTCCAGCAGAACTGGGATTCAACCCTGCTCCGCTCAGGCTCATAATAGCACTTTCCCCACGGTGATGCACAGGTAAGAGACAAGGAATCAGGGGTTGGAGAAGGACATGGCCATTTTCCAGCTTCTTGCTTTTTTTCTGCTGGGGAGGGCCAGGGCTGTGATGGGGACATACTTACCTTTGAAACTGGGCCAATATGTTGGTTTGTACTTGCTGCGAAATTTCCCGTATGCTATCAGGAGTAGAGAGAGCAGAGAAGAACAGTAAAAAGTCTAACCATTCCAGTTGGGGATAGACTAAATGAACAGACATTTCTACCAAAGATGTGCCGATGACCGGGTAGCGCAAGAAAATCTGTTCAACATCATTAGCTACTGAGAAATGCAAATTAAGCCCACAGTGAAATAGCACTACCCACCTCTCACAACTGCTGAAGCTGGGAAACACTGACAGCACCAAATGCTGCTGAGGGTCTGGAGGAACCAGATCACTCGTACATCGCCGGGGGGATGTACTCTGGCACAGCCACAGTGCAAAGTAGTTGGGCTGTTTCTTTTAAAACAAACAAACAAACAAAAACTAAATGTGCAACTACCATATAATCCAGCAAATCTCTCTCTTGCCTACTTATCCCAGAGAAGTAAAAGCTTTGTTGTACACAAAAAGCTCTATGAAAATGTTCATGGTGGAGTGATTTTAATAATTGAAAATTCAATCAGCCTATATATTTCCAACGAGTGAGGGGTTAAACTACATCCATGCTATGGAGTAGTTCTCGGCAGTAAAAAGGAACAGACCACTGATACATGGAACAACCTGCACAAATTTCCAGAGCATGATGCTGGAGGAAAAAGGCCAATCTCCAAAATGTGCAGAATGTTGATTCCATTTACATAACATTTTTGGAATAGCAGAATTGGAGACATGGAGGAAAGTGTCGTGGTTGACAGGCGTTTGTGGTGGTGGTGGCAGTGGTAGAGGTAGGTAGGTGGGTGGAAGGAAGTAAGGTTTAAATAAGGCCATAAACAAGCTCAAGGACCCGGCTTTGATTCCTGGTCCCATGTGCCATGCTGGCCCCGCCCCGGGCATCCCAAGCCAGACACCAAGACCAGGTGTGGTGGTGCACACCTGTAATCCCAGCACTGGGGAGCCTGAAACAGGAGGATCACTATGAGTCTGAGCTGCATAGTGAGACCCTGCACCAAATACATAAAAATAAATAAATAAAGCCATAAAAAAGAGATACTATCCAATATATTGATTGTAGAATTGTAAAAACGGACCTACACAAGTGAAAAATTGAATAAAAATGCACAGACAAATGAAATCAAGTAAAACTGGGGGAATGTGAACAAGATTGATGAATCCTATTAATGTCTATGTCCTAATTAGAATTCCTAATTAGGATAGTATGACAACATACACAATGACCACTTTTATTATTTCTTACAAGTGCATGTGAATCCTCTGTTACATCAAAATTCTATTTGCAGGAGCATAGGTTACTGCAAGGCTGTTTTCACTCTGCAGGGAGTTGCATCTCTTCAAGACAGGACTGCAGGACAGGAAATAAGCTCTTGGACGTGTATCTGAGAAGAGCCAGTGTATCCTCCTTTACCAATTTTCCCAGGCTTCCTGCAGCTATAAGCTGGGTGGGGTCCATTAATGATGAGCCCCTGCAGCCATTAAACACCTGTTGCCAGTGAAAACCTCATCATGAATGGCCCTTAGGCTGCCTGCGAGGTAAAAATAAACAGCAAACACACATTTAAAGGAAGCAAGGCCTTTCATGAAAGATGATTGGGCTGGGAAGTTTTTTCATTTTCTGAGTCCTTGGAAAGAGATCCCAACATAATCACTCCCAAGTCCAGGATAAATGAATATAGAAAGCGCTTCAGGATCACAGCACTTCTGATGGGTTTTATCGATCTGCTACCCCATGTTTCTTCAAGAAATGCTTCAGCTCTTTGCCTCAGCCCAGCAACATGGACATGACTGTTTTCATTACAGAAGGGCATTGCTTTGGAATGAAGGATGAAGTGGGGGGCATTCCACTCTCTCCTCGGGGCACTGCAGTGCTTGGGCTTAGATAGGCATTTCATTACTCCCAAACAAATATCGTCTTCATTCAGATATTGACTATATTCAGGGCCAGAATGATCACTGGTGCTTTTTGTCACCCAAATGAAAGAACAGTGAGCAGCCTAGGGGTCATTAATTTCTTTCCAGAAAAAAAAGTAGTGGCTGAGTACCTGTTGTTCTCTCTCTCTCTCGGTCTCTCCCTGTCTCTGTCTCTCTGTCTCTGTCTCTCTGTCTCTGTCTCTCTGTCTGTCTGTCTGTCTGTCTGTCTCTCTCTCTCTGTTACAAAGAGCAAAGCAAAAAAGTCAAGATAACAGAGCTGTCATCCTTTTATTAACTCTGGATGCTTCTGTCCTCTTCTGCTGGGTGGGGTCATGGTCCTTGCTGATTTTATCCTCCTTTCTGAAGGGAGACAGAAATACCTGGTAGCTTAAGGATGGCGTGTGAGTCTGGCCACTCAGTAGGCACCATAGCAAGGGATGGGTGGCCTGGGAATCAAATACCTATGCTGGGCACCCCAATCACTACCCTGGCCATGTGCTCTGGGTGCACGTCAGCTATCTCTGCACCTCCACATTCTTATAGATGATGGGGACACCAGCCCACACGGTGGGTAGTGTCCTCTGGCTCCAGTGTTCTGTGACAGCTACTGTGCTTGTGGATTTCCCACATGTATAGTTTCCTTCGATAAACCCTGCTTGGGGTGAGAGGCAATCTGCAAAAAATCTGTAGTCCACAAAGGTCCTGCTTCCATCACCCATTTAGTTCTACTTGCTTTTCTTCTTAGCTTTCTTTCTTCTTATTTCAACCTCCTTCCTAATATTTGAGATCCATAGCTACAACCTGAACATGAACGCCTCTAGGAATAGGGCACTGTCTGTCTTTCAGGCAGGGCAGTCCAGATTATTAGGGAGTTTTGCTTTTGGGGAGTTTTTCTTCTGCTGAATGGAGAAGTATTTTCCTATGAGTCTTCATTCTGTGCTCTGGAATCACAAGGAAGGCTAATTTTTTTTTTTTCCACAAATGACAGCACTCATGTGCTGAAGGACGATGATCAAGACCCTCCATGTGAGCCTCTACAGCCTCAGTACTCTCAGGTCCTGCATCATTTATAAGATGGAGCCAAGAGGATCTCTATCATTCTGTTTTGGTTCTTATAAATAAATTATATAGCTAAAAATGTTCCTTCTTATGTACATAACATTGATCATACAAGTAATATAAACTGACTGCAGAAAATTTAGTTACTAAGAGAAAAATCACACCAAAACTTCCACTTATAATCTAATTCTTATTCATATTTTGATACATTCTATTCTGTATTTTTTCTATTTATTATCTATGGTATTTAAGCATAAACTTGTATTTTTAATTTTTTTCTCCACTTGATATTATGTCAAAATTTGTTTTATAGGTGTTCTTATATTCTTCATACCAGCACTTCTAAGGGGCGTGTATTCTTCCATCTACTGATACTTATCATTTGTTTCATCAAGCTCATACAGAGGGCATTTAGATTATCTTCTCCTACTTGTTCTATACCTGGAGATCTAGTCTCCCACCCACAGTGTGGCATGTTTCGTCCTTCTGAAAGCTCTTGCTCCTAGAGCTATTGGGATCAGTCCATATCCTGAAACAGCTGATCTCCCCAGACTGGCTGCAGCCCGGGGTTCTTCCCCCTGGCAGCCATGCTAGCCCACTCCTGCTATGAGCGATGGGACTGCAGGTCCCGGAGGTTGTAGTTCTGTGAATACAAGGCCGTGTTGACTCATCAATTTGGGCTCCAGGAAAGGTTTATCCTATAACTATTGTGTATGCCCAGCCTGGTTCAAGCTTGTACCTGTTCAAGTGTTTTTCCCTTTACGTAAATTCCTCATACTTTAAAATGCTTTTTAGTTTTAAATAATGATAGAATTATAGAAAGTTTCAAAACTGTACAGTATATCCTGTGTTTCCTTTATTCTTTCTTTCCATGTCAACACCTTACATCACTGTGTTATGTCAACACCATGAAGGACTGCGTTATCATTTTCTTAGAGCAAAGAGAGACAAATGAAGGCCTTCGATAAGCCCTGGGCCAGTTTAACTGTCCACCTGTTTGCTTTTTCTGTTTTTACTTGCATTTATAAGTAAATTTCTGTTGGAACATAGTCACTCCTTCACGTAAGTGTTTTCTATGGCTGCTTTCTTGCTCCTATAGGAGAGTGAGTAGTTATGTCCGAGCCGTTAAGCCTCCAAAGCTGAAAATACTATTTAACCCTTTATAGAAAAAAAATCATTGATCTCTTGTGTTAGTGCTTGAGATAAATGATTTACAAAGATAAGTGCTAGGGCTGAAGGAGATAGTTCAGCAGTCTAAGTTCCTGTCAGGCAAGCACAAGGTCCCAAGTCCAATCCCTGGTACCCCATGCTGTGCTGGCCCGGGAACCCTGGACATGCAGTGCCGGTTCCAAAGCAGACATAGTGGCACACATCTGTAATCCCAGCACTTGAGAGGTTGAGACAGGAGAATCACTATGAATCCAAGCTGTGTAGCAATACCCTGTACCAAATAAATAAATAAAAAATTTAAAAAATATATTTTAAAAAGATATAATTTTATTAGGGTTTTATAGGTTCTAATTGTTTTTTCAGTACTGAGGAATCAAACTCTGGATGTTGCACTTCCTGGGTGGGTTCCTGTGCCGCTGAGCTATCTCCCTGGCCCTGGCTGTGTAGGTTCTAAAGCATGGTCAAGAGGATCCATTTCTGGTGGTCCTCTCTTGGGTCTGTTGGATGGTAGTGATGAAGCACACTGTTGACCTCATGTTTAGTAGGAAAGCAAGGAAGAAAAAGTTCTGCGCCCTGAAAACTTCTTTGTGGACATACCCTCAGCTACCTAGAGGGCTCTCACAAGGCTCTATTTCCTGACGTTTTTCACCTCTCAACAGAACTACCCTTAAAATCCAGCCTGTGACACATGGTCCTTTGGGGAGATATTTAGTATCCAAATTCTTGTGCTTCTGTTTTAGATGAACATGTTAAAACATCTAGGAGGCAAATTTATCATTCATGAATTTATAAGACAACTGTAGATGACTGGAATAGACTTTATATCGTTCCCATTTCAAAATGAGGAAAATGTCAGGGAGATGGCTCAGTAGAATAAACGCTTCCCTGGCAAGCGCAAGGGCCTGAGTTCAATCTCCAGTTCTGTCCAAAAAAAAAAGGAGGAAAACATTTACTGAAGTAGTACAAGACTATGTGTGTAATAAAATTTTTGTTTTGTTTTGTGTTGTGTTGTTGTTGGTTGGTTTGAGAAGTGTTCTGTTTTGTTGTTGCTGTTGTCTTTTTCAGACAGGCCTTGAGTCACTTTGTACCCCTCACTGGTCTCAAACTTGTCCCAATCCTCCTGCCTCAGCCTCCCAAATGCTGACATTACTGGCATGTGTCATCGTGCCCAGCCCTATGTATGAAATGATAAGTACCAAAAGAAGGAATTTGGAACAGTACAAATGAGGCTACAAGACCAAATTGTTCTATGATTAAGATATATAAAGTGAAGTCAGTGATTAAGGGAAAAATTCATGTTTGGTTAAACAAACAAATGAAACTATAAGTTGTATATTAGGTTTAGAAAATGATGCAAAGATTGCACTACAGGCAATTTTGATTAAATGACTAGACGTTGTCTTATCTTCCTCTAGGGAGCAACTAAAATGAGAGCAGAAGAAAAAGCATAATCAACAAAGTCAAAAAGAGCAGGTGAAGTTTCAGAAGAGGAAAAGAGAGTTGACATCAATTTTTTTCTTCTCTTACACAGCTCAGACTCATAGTGATCCTTCTGTCTCAGCTTCCCCAGCACTGAGATTACAAGAGTGTGCTACCACACCTGGTTTCAGGGGACAGCACAGCATGCCCAGGATTCCTGGGGTCAGCACAGCATGAGGTACTGGGGATTGAACTCAGGTCCTTGTGCTTTCTAGACAGGTGTTTAGGTCACTGAGCTATCGCTCCACCATGGAAAGAATATTTAAACAAATTAGTTAAGTTAGAAGAGTGATAATTGGCAATGCAGGGTGAAGAAAGCTACAGTATGGAGTGAGAGTTGATGGATATGAGGATGAAGCAGATGCCCTTTTGCCTTCTTGACCCCAGAGAACCCTGGCTTCTGAAATCCTAGGCAAGCTGAGTAGAATACCAGCCTGAATATGCAGGCAAATTCCATGTCTGCCTGCTCAGTTTTCTCCCCTTTCCTTCCACAGACAACTGTGTGATGGCCTGAGTCTCAAATGTCCTCCAAAGGTCATGTGTTGAAGGCTTGTTCACCAGCTTCAGTAGGAGGTCATGCAGTTGTGGAGAGGACACCTAGCATGAGGAAGTAATGCCACAGAGTTCATGGCCTTGAAGGCACATCTGGACTCTGGCCCCTTTGCTTCATTTGCCATGAGCTTCTGCCATATGCTCTGCCTCCTCACAGGCCCAAAGTAATGGGGCCAAGCAACTGCAAGGAGGAGCCAAAATAAACACTTCCTTCTTTTAAGTTGGTTTTCTCATGTATTTTTGTCACAGTGATGGAAAGCTGACCAATGCAGTCTTACAGTCACCTGTGTTCTTTTAAAAAATCTATCAAGAAACCTCAAAGGAAAACCATCTCCTCTTCCTGTCATTCAGCTCTCCAGATTTTGGCCATCTTACACTTTAATCATTTCTAAAGCAAAACCCATAAGTGGATAAGCCCTGCCTATATATTCAGAGGGTCTTGCAACTTTAAAATTCCTCCCTAAATCTCGAGGAAAACATAAATAGACAAAGCATTACTAAACATTTGAGTAAAGGCTTTGTATTAATTATCTGCTGTTGAGTAGCACATTATCTCCCAAACTTATCAGTTTAAAATAAGAACCACTTTATTTTTACACAATGGAGTATTACTCAGCTATAAAAACAGATTCTAGGCTTTTGTTGATAAATGGCTGCATATAGGGACTGTATTGGTAAGTGAAATAAATCAGACTCACATGTGCAGACATCATATTGTCTCTCTAGTGTGAGAACCTGGAAGAATAAATAAAATCAAAAAGGTACAATAGATACTGTGAAAGGGAAAGAATTTGTTCAGTGGGAAGGAAAAATGGGATGAGAAAAAGGACAAAAGAAAAAAGATACATATATATATATTTATACATTTATATATATATATATATATATATATATATGATAACTTGGATAATTATTCAGTAATTCCTTACTATTTAACTATTTAATGGTTCTATTTTCATGGACTCACTGTTTTATGGTTTTTCAAAAAATATTAATGCAAATTATTTTTCATGGATTTTCCACTTTATTGTGGGATTTTTGCAGTATTGTACAGTGTATGTATGGTGTTAAGATTACGTAAGTTTACAAGTTTAGAAAATGAGAGTCCTCAGCTATATTTGAGAGGGTAATACACTCATTAGACAAACTAAAATGTATGCCACGAAACTGAAAATTAGAAATCCAGACAAAGATGTTGAACATTTAAGCATGATTGGTAACTTTGTCTTATATTTTTTTCACTTGATAAATATTTTTTAGTTGAGGTGAAATTTCCATAACATAAAATTAACAGTGTTAAAGTCCACAGTTAATGACAGTACATTTGCAATGTTGTACAAACATCACATCTTTCTAGTTACAAAACGTTTTCATCACTCCAAAGAACTTTCCCATTAAGAGTTAATCCCCATCTTTTCTCCAAGCTGCTACCAACTTCTTACTTGATTTCTATGTCTATGGATGTTCCATTTTGGGTCAGGTCATGCAGATTGAGCTATATGGTGTGTGACATTTTGTGCCTGACTTCTTTCACTTAGTGAGTTTTCAGTTGTAGGATTCAGTCTTATAAATTAGTACAATGATTGGAGGCAAGATGTAAAGGAATCTGCAAGCAAGAAAACATAAAAAGGAAAGGGAAGAACATGGGAGAAAACAGCAATGCTAGGAGATCATCTCAAGAACATTGCATAGAAGTTCCAGACTGAGAAGGGTAAATGTGCAAGACAGCTTATGAAATAAAAAAAAATAAAGGAAAAAGATTAGCCCTACAGTTCTGGCCAACAAAGGCAAGGCAGGAGGCATCACAATCTCTGACCTGAAATTATACTACAAAGCTACTGTGATAACATCATTATTGTATTGGCATAAAAATACGTCTGAGGGGCTGGGGAGATGGCTCAGTGGAATAAGCGCTTCCCGGGCAAGTGCAAGGGCCTGAGTTCAATCCCCGGTTCCAAAAAAAAGAAAAAAAGGCCTGAGGATCAGTGTTTGCCAGTATCTTACTGAGGATTTTTTCATCTATGTTCATTAGGGAGATCAGCTTGTAGTTTTCTTTTTTATACTTGTGTTCTCCTATGACTTTGGAATCAGCATATTTACTTCTAATAATTATTTGGCAAGTACTGTTTCTGTTTTCCCATCAATTTTTTAAAGTGCTTCAGTATTAGAGGTATTAGTTCT
>NDGM011029361.1:0-10540 GCA_002564305.1 Octomys mimax
AGGAAGCTCTCCGCACACTCACCGGAGCTGGGGTGGGACTGGGTCTGGGGGTACCTGGCACGCAGCAAAAATTCCTACTGGGCAGGCGGGGTCGGGGAGGAGTGGCGGAGTGACTGGAGGCATCTGAAGGGGGTGGGAGAGGGTCTGGCCCACGCTGCGCCTGGGCTGGGACTGTTCCCACCGGCGCAGGCTAGCAGGAAGCTCTCTGCACGCTCACCGAACTGGGCTGGGACTGTCTTCACGTATTTCTAAAACACAGACTTTTTATTAAATTTCACTGATGCATAAAGCAAATTTGCTAGCCTGAATTTGAGGTTCTAATATTGCTTTTAAAGGACATGTTTTTCTTTACTTGACACACAAATATCTCCCTGCATGCTGTGCCTGGCTGGTTTTCAATTCACACCTCCAACACCTCAGGTGCATTCCAGGATCTTCCCTCCCTGCTGTGTGCCTCTAAGGCTTTCCTAACACCTTGTGTAGTTGCACCCTTATAACAACTAGTATGCGATTGTGTTCTGCCAATCAGAGACTCATGGAGAGACAAAGAGGGCTTGGAATATTACTACTCTTTTATTTTTCTCTCTACCACTTTTAGATAGTGGAAAAATCTAATTTTGCCATTATATTTGTCTTTTAAAGCATATTTTAATGCATATTTTAAGCATATTTTTAATCCAGTCTCTCTGGATGTCAGACCAAATTTCCTTTGTTTTATTTATCTCTTGAGAATTAGGAAGGATAACCCTCTCCAGTCATTGTCAGTATCTACATATCTCAACACTTATTTTGCAGTCTTTTATTTGGTTCACATGAAAATTTTTCCCACGTTATAATCCTTGATTCATTTGTAGCGAACTTAATTTCTTGCTAGGACACCAAATGATACACAGTCAACATGTAGACATCTTGTTTCTAGAGGCTTGTTTTATTTCTTTATTTAGTATTGGTAGTTTTTATTTGCTTTGTTTTGGTAAACTTAGAGAACAGACATTGTGATAGATTCCTTAGTAAATGAACAGTATAGTTCTAAGATTTTTCTTAGAGGCTTCATTCAGCACCTTCATATTATTCTCTCTCTCTCTCTCTCTCTCTCTCTCTCTCTCTGTCTCTGTCTCTCTCTTTCTCTCTCTCTCTCACCTGGAGACTGAACCTAGGACTTTGCACTGAACTACATTCCCAGCTAGTTTCATTTTCTCTTGAACATTTACTCTTTTTTGTGTTGCACCAAATACTTAGGTAATACAAAATGTACTGTACTTAACTACCCACACTTTTGAAAACATGTTGCATGGTGTAGTCACAGTCTCTGAGGATGCATTATGAATAACTTGTGCCTTTTGACTTTACAACCCATTGCCTGCTGCCATTGGAAGTATGATAACATATGAAAATGAAACGAAAAGAAAAGAAAAAAATAGCTAAGTATGAATGTGCTTTTCCAAACACACACATCCAAAGTTACAATGGAACTCCTACAGAAACAAGTTAAATGGGATTTGATGTGTTAGCTATAAAAAGTAGGCTCTGCACTAAAAAGCCAAGGGCACATAAGCACATTTTTTAACTTTAAAAATAACTTCAGTACATTAATACATTGTTTTTATCTTATCAACATGTAGATGACAGTCAAAATTTTGTAATGTAGATGAGGGATAATATATAAGAGATGTAAAAATTACATGGAAATCCCTAAAATCTGTTAAAGTTTCTCAAATGTGAAAACACAGAACTTTTCACACTGGAGAATTCATGATGGTGAGCCCCAGCAATTTAATACTAAAGAGTCTAGAAAAAAAGCTTTAGGAATTAAATATAGTTTGACTTTCTCATTCTAATAAAAATGTCAGGTTACTGCCTAGATCCATAGCAGGACTCATTTAGTCCTTCCTGGCAAGGGCCAACACTGCTAGGTTGGGTTTCTTACACATCTGCAAACAAACGAACAAAATTATGTGAGCTATCATCAGCAGTGCCAACCAAAAATGAGCTTTGACTTTCTTTTTTAACCAGCTCACTGGTTTGATTTATTTTATTTTATTTTATTTTATTTTATTTTATTTTATTTTATATTGTTTTATTGAAAAACGATCTCACTAACTTGCCTAGACCAGGCTCAAACTTGGGATCATTTGGCCTTGGCCTCCTGATATTAGGATTACAAGTGTATACTACCTCATCAGGGTATTTGAATTTAATGCAACATTTGTTTTCATTCTATAGAAGATTTGCATTAGCTGTCCCTTTGTTATAGTTTGTGTGTGGGTGTTCCTCTAAAGACTCATGCAGTCCTGGGGCAACTTCTGGAGTTTGTCACTGATTTTTGTGAGCTTGAATGCTGCACCTGCCCTGGGGCAGGTTATTTACATTACAGTGTAGAAGGGGATAGAGGCTACCTAGCTGTCTGAGATGCTGCTACTCCTTTGCTCTCAGTTCTTTGCTGCTGCCATGAAATGTTGCTCTCTGCCACATGCCCCTCTACCTTGGAGCCAGCTGAGTATGGACTGAAACCTCCAGTCACTGTGAGCTAAATAAACTTTTCCTTCTTTCATTTTGAGCAGCAGGTATTTGTTCCAGTAATGAAAGAAAAGTAACTGAAACAGAATTTAGTACCAGAGAAAAGATGTAGCTGTGGCTAAACCTGACTATGGGGATTATGAGCTTTTGGGAATGGCATATGGGAAGAGATAGGGAAGGTTCGGAGATGTCACCTGCAAGAGAAATGCTGGAACAGGAAGGCTGTTCTATATGGAAGATTCTGGTCAAAGCACAGAAGGCCAGAAGGCTGAGAGAAAGCCTTCCTATAAACACCAGACTGGGGAGGTTTCTTCCAAGAGGAAGGACTGCATTGGTTGTTGAACTACAGATGATGTATGTTTTGGCTGTCAGAAAGTTTGTTTACATTTTGCTCATGTCCAGAGACTTTGCCTGAGATTGAGATTAAGCATGGCAGACTGATATTTCAAAAGGAATCTCAAAGTCATCAAATAGTGAGGCAGTAGTATGGCCATTGTTGGGGGATTTTAGCCAGATTTATGTTGAGAATCAAGAACAAATAGTCCAGCAGGATGATTTAAAAAGTGAGTTTGGCCAGAAAGGAAGCTCCAATAAAGCTGTGGAATGCAAAGATAGAGCTGAGAGGATCTCCATTGCTGTGAAGAACAAGAGGATAGAAAAGATGGTCTGAGGGCATCACAGTAGGTAGCAGGTCTCCACCCTTTATAGCCTCAGAATTGCAAAGGTCAGGGACTTTGCCTTGAGGGGAAAGCCACAGAGCCATATGTTCCAGAATGGTAGCAGCAGCCATACCAGATTCCAAAATGTCACCTGCATGGAGAATTTATTCCTCTGGATCGGGGTCAGAGTGCTCAAATCTATATACTCAACCCCTATATCTAAAAGAAAAGAAAGCCTGGCTACTGCTCCAGCTGCCATCAGATCTTGCCATCATCCATGTGTTGTTCATTTTATGTATTGCTAAATGCAAGAATTCTGAGATTAAAAAGGCTTTCACCTCAATTTCAGAAGGTCTGGGAGGCCAAGCAGTGTGTCCCTGGGAGGGCAGTGTGCAAGGCTCTGAATAAGAAGCCTATTGAGTAGTAACCCCAGAGGTTTGGAAAAGCTAGGAATGCAGATCATCTAAGGAAAACTGCAAAGAAGGAACAAAGCCAGCCTAAGAGAAAAATCATGGGAGCTATCACCAAGAGTGCTGTAGAGGTGAAAGCATGTAAGGGTTTTGGAGCTTGCAACTTGTTACGGATTGCTTCGGATGTTCCACATGGAACTATGGAACTTAATGTTTGCCCTACTGGATTTTGGACTTGTGCTGGTCCTAAAGCTTTTTATTCCCCCATTGTGTGTACATTTTGGAATGGTAATGTTTATCTTGTGCCATTGAATGGTGGCAGTGTTTAACTTTTCATTTGTACAGGGACTCACAGTTAAGAGTTTGCCTTAGACTTTGGAAGAGACTTGGGACCTGGACTTTTCACCAATGATGAAACTATTAAGACTTTGGAAACTTTTGGAGATAGGCTGAAATATATTTTGCATAAAGGGATGTGCATGAGTCTTTGGGGGTTCAGGAGTGGAACGTTATGGTTTGCGTCTAGTTGTCCACACAAAGCCTCATGAAGTCATGAGGCGGCCTCTGGAGTTTGTGATTGATTATTGTGGGTGTGAATGCTTCACTTGCCATGGGGTATGTAATTTGCATTACACTGTAAGGAAGGGAGAGAGGCTAGTTAGCTGCCTGAGCTCTTCCCACTCCCTTTGCTCTCTGCTCTTTACCACCACCATGAACTGTTGCTCTCTGCCATGTGCCACTCTAATTGGAGCCAGCTGAGTATGAACTGAATACTCCAGTAACTGCAAACTAAATAAATCTTGCCTTCCTTCATTTGAGTGTCAGGTATTTGTCCCAGCAACAAGACAGGAGTAACTGAGGCACACTTATTTCTCAATCATTTTCTCTGGCTCCTTTTCACAACTGATCACTCCTCATTCCTTAAGCCTCAGGTGAAGGTATTTTTTGAAGAGGCCTTCCTTAGTCTTTATGTATGAAGAATTATTTGCTTTAACCTGTTATTTAACACATCCTTCCTTTGAATTTTATATCTCTTCATTTGTTGTTTCTAATAACTTTTGCAGATATATAGTTCATAAAATAACAGGTTTTTTTTTGTTTCTAAAAGTCTAGCATTTAAATTATAGATAATATCACAAACTGATTGTTTCATTAATGAATAAGAACTGTGCTTCAGTATCCAGTGTTTGCCGAATGGCAGATATTCTGTAGTTACATCTTAGGGAAATTATTTTCGTGCTTTCTCTGCTATTGGAGCAGCAGAAAACTACTTTTATGCCCCTATTTGTTACTTGTGGTACTCTTTTATATAGCAATGAGAGCAGAGGTCTGTAATCCAACATGCTTCTCAGAAGACTGGGATACATTACTGATGTTAATCTGCCACCAGGAACACGTGCACTTACAAGTTGCAGGTATGAATTGCACTCTTTAAAACATAAATTGCATGTTAAATTTAAATGAAAAATAAGATAAGTGGAAGGCCCATTAGTTATTTTATTCACTGACATTTTCTGCCTCCTCTTATTATAGTATCTAAAAATCATATATATCTTTTAAATTATATCATTTAAGGGTGTTTTTCCTCATTAGAACTCTGATAAAACTCTTAAAATTTTCTTCCTTGGAGGAAGTAATGAGGATAATTAAAAATGGCTCTTTGTGTGGGGTGCAGACCTTGCAAACACAGATGAATTAGTCTCTCTGCTGTCTAGTCCCTGAGCTCCACTTGAAAGGATCAAATGTACTTGTGATCACAGAAAATCTCCAGTGAAGTTTTGTAGTCCATCAGTGCACAAAATGAGCTTTTTTTCAATTAGCCTAAAAGAAGAAATGGCTGCACACATTTATCTAGTAAGGAGATGACTGAATTAGTAAGAAAGCTGGTCTCAAGTGGGGCAGTCAGATCAGTGATGATATTAACTGCTGCTTTTCTTTTTCATATGCCTAAAGCCTGAACTGAATAATAAATAAGTTGAGATATTGGAACAAAATAGTGCTGAATGTATTTGCCTTATGAAATTGAATGCCAGAATATATCTGGGTGTTTTCTCCTCTCCCCTATGCTAAATGTAACCTGGTTCATCAAAGTCTTCACTAAGAAATAAGAGTTGGCTGGAAATATGCCAAAAGATGCAAACTAAGTATCTCTCAGTTACCTTTCTCTCTTTGCTGGCACAAAATACCTGACACCCAAAATTAAGGAAGGAAAGGTTTATTTAGCTACCAGTTACAGAAGATTGCAGCCCATACTTGGCTGGCTCCAAGGCAGAGTAGCACATGGCAGAGGTCAGCCATTCACAGCAGCACAAAATAACAAAGAGCAAAGGGAGGAGCAGCAGCTGTGGCTTCTAGAAAACCTCTGTCCCTTCTGTTCACACTGACTGTGAAGCCTGGAGCTCCTCCAAGGAAGTGGAAGCCTCCATCCCTCCTCAATTCTCTTTTATGTCCTTTAAGAGATGAGCCATTCTAAGGTGGGTCCTCCATGCCCTAGGAAGGGACCTCCATGCCATAGGGCATGGAATCTCTGAGCCCGTTTAGCTAAGCTTTTAACTTCTCAAGTTGACCCAATATCTCAACCTCTACACTAAGATATGCCAGACATTGATTTATTGTATTCTCATAGCCAAGTCAATATAGTCATACTTTGCATGCTACTTTGGTAGACTTACATGAACATTTTAATGATTCTATTTTAAACATGATATCTGAATGAATTTATAAGTACAGTTAAGGCTGTGCCCACAGTTATATATCTGTAACTTTTAATTATACAGGCATTTATAAAACCAAAATCATAAAGAGCCAAATTTTAGAAAGTAGCATCTATTGTACAGTACAATTGTAAGTCTTTTTACTTAAGTAATAAAATTTACAGTCTGCTTTTTATTTTATTTAACACCCTGCCATTAACCACCTTCTAGTCTTCATGTGAAGCTCCTTTTATTTTTCTACTTTGTTCTTACAGTATAATGAAACTTTGGCTTCAGACTACTATCAAGTTTTCTTTATTTTTTGTCAGTTGTATTTTAATTGCAATGAGAAAACATACAATTAACTTTATTGATTTTTTTTCTTCTAAAGCAGATCAAGAATATTCCTATTTAGAAATTAAAGTTACCAAAAAGAAACACAGGAAAATCTAAGGAGTAAACAACAGATATGGTGTTCTGGTGAGCAGCCAATCAAATAAATCTATCTACAGAAATGTATTATTCTCTCTGATATTTCTCCTTCTAATCTTGTTGTTCAAATTTAGGGCTGGAAGGAAGTGGTGGGATATTTTAGAGGTCGGTGTAGGTGAAGGTTTTCAAAGTACTGAAAGCCTGATCCTGAAGGGGATCTGAGGATTGTCGTCCTGTCTTTGATTCTTTTTTTGTTTTTGTTTTTTTTTCAGAATTTTATTGATAAACAAATAGCAATTAGACAGCTTCAAATCTTGATTCTTGTGCTAAGGTGACTGACAGCTTTTTCTCTTTTGCCATGGTGGGCTCTGTCAAGACAAACCTAAAAGCCATGGAAATAATATATCAGGGAATAGAAATTACAAAGCTGGGACACTACGTAATACTTTTTATGGATATAAGTGAACTATCCCAAGTATTCACATAGCGATCAAAAGCCCACTAACAAAGAGGAAAAGCCAAGTTTCTATTCCATGATAAGTTATCTTCATGGCTTGAAAGGCCTTATATTAGTAATTGATCCATTCACATTAATCAAACTTTCTGACCTTGTTATTCTTATATTTTAAATTAATTTATTTCCCATTAATATTTAACTGTTCTTGCTGAAATTTTACATTGTATTCTTATTTTAGAACCAGTATTTGATCACATCTGACCTTTGGGATTTCTATTCCATGATACTGGTACATAACCAGATATTAGTCCATGTTGGTCTAAGAACAGAAGCTTTACACAAAGTTATTTCCACTCCTCTGTTTATGTATCTATTTGACTCTCATGATTTCAAAAGACTCCTTGAATTAATTATCTTCAAACTTGAAAAGTTTTAGCTGAGTCCTCCCATGCGGACTTATGTTACTGTTTTGTGAAATGAAAATAACATTTTTATCACTAAATACATGGTTTATTTTAATGAGATTCTCAACTATATCTGAGGAAAAGAATAAAAATAAGCTAGAATATATGTTTAACTTATAAATTATATAATTATCTCAGCAATAATTAATATCTGAAATGAAGTGGCAGATATTATGACATGTATTGCTAAGAGAATTTAGAATTGCTAAAAGAAAGGAAATGAACATAATGTAGAAGTGAGAAAAGATAAAATTACATTTATTTTTATTAGGTCCTTTTCAATTTTTGGTATCACAATGTTTGTTATGGTATTTTTCAGGTAAAGTTCTGTATTAGTCTGGGCTTAATTTCCTTTCTAAACAGAAAGGAATTTTATATGTGAATTGAATTTTTTCCAATTTTTTATATAAAATGGAGAAAGATGAGCTAAAATGTTTCAGAATTTAACATTGTTATTTTGGGGATAATTAATAACTGCATTCATTATGAATGAGAGTGGATAAAAGGTTGTTGTGTGAGTTCAGTTAAGAAAAAGAGAATATACAGGAGCTATTTCAATACCATATAAGAAATTGATTAAAGGATGCTGGAGAACTCAAATGGCAACATGAAAAGGAAAAAGACTGCTTAATAGGATTTTTCCTTTAAAGATGTAGAAAAATAGAGGGAAAATTCTTATGACTTTCAGAATTTAGAGGCTAAAGTAAAATTTGCATAGATATAAAAATTAGACTTTTGAAGGAGTTTTGGTCAGCTAGTCTGCAATCACAAGAAAGTGAAGAGTGGTTTATTGCACAGTAACTCAGACCCAAGAACGAAGAATGGCACCCATTACAACAGGAGTAAAAGTGATTGTCCCACCGAGTAAAATGTGAGATCCTTCAAGAAGTATCTACCTGTTGCTTCAGGTGAGAGGTAGAGGGAGTGTCTAAGCATCTTGTGAGGCTAAAAGCCAGCCCAGTCCTGGCAAAACCCCACTGCTACCATCAAGGTGATGGGAGAAGAAAGAATGAGGGGGAAAATTGCAGAAAAACAAAAGTAATGGGCAAGTGGCACCACTTCTCCAGGCAGGGTGTACTAACATTCATGACGTAGTGCTGACAGGATCAGGGAAGTTGGAACAACCTACTCTCTTTTCTCTCTTTCTACCTTTCAGACACCTCTTATTACCAAGAGAAGGAAAAGAGGAATATACATGACAAAAATATAATAGACTTCAGGATCTCTACCTCTGTATAGAAATGCTAATGCTAAAATTTGGGCAATAAAGTTGAACCCCTGAAGAATTTTTTGACCAGCACCAATACCTCACATAGTTTCAAATTCTATTTAGGACCGCTAATGCTCACGAATGCTTCAACTCGATGGCTCACTGTGTGAAAGATATAAAACAACATTCAGATTTTTAGCTGAGACAGTGAGTTAAGTAGAGATCATTTCACATTAGAAAACCCAATCTAATAATTGACTTATATGACTTTTGTGCATACTGCTTTGTCAGTACACTTTTACCATCTACTCTACCTGGGAAAAGTGTGCATTGTGGATGGTGAGATGCAAATACAAGATATCTAGAAGTGATACTGTGGTCTACATCTTGCGGTATACAAAGGTAAGCTGGTCCCTCTTCCTATTGAGAGGCAGAGTACAACTGGTCTCCATAGAGTAAGGTTTGGCTAAGTGACTTGACTAGTTAAACGCAGCACCCATACATTATAACAGTCTCTGAAGAAGAGACACGAACATTTCTGGAGCACTCACATAGGTCTTGAGGTCATTCCCTGAGAGAAGTCACAAAGAGTCATGGCTATGGCACTGTACACACTCACTGGACCCCAGCCTCCTAACTATCCTTGGAAAGATACTAAGCATGTAATATAGGTTATTTTTGATTCTCCATACTATATTCTCTGCTAAATAAGAAATACTATGTGGCATCTATCAACAACTTGTACAATGAAAGAATTAACCTGCTTACATTTGTACCTGCAACTGACAATATATATTATATATATATATTATATGATATATATTATATTATACAATATAGTATTATATATTATATATTATATAATTATATATTATATATATATATATATATAGATAGATAGATACCATACCTGCTATCTTATGCCAGTAAGATTTGGAGAAATATATTATTCAGTAATATTGGGCAATATACATAAAGAGTTTAGAGATATGAAGCATTTCCATGAGAAATACTGAGGCAACATATGAAATATGAAGAAGTAACCTTTTCACATTACGGTAAAGATTTTTCTATACGATTATTAAAAGGATAACATACTCTAAAAATAGAGAAAATAGTGACATAAATAATCAAGAAATCTGAAAAGGAATAAGTGCATATACACAAAAGAGAAGATTTTGATTATTTCTGGAGAAAAATTAAGTCAAAAGAAAAACATAAAGTAATAAAACAATGAAGAATAAGAAAACAGCATGAAGACAAAATGATTACATACAAGTTTTACACTAAAATAAGGGCTTATAATTTATTTTATCATAAAAATTATATAAAATCAACATTAGCAGAATAAACACCTTGAACAATGAAATATTTTGTTTTTTAAAAGATTTTTGTGCTGACATTGAACCGCTGTGCCAACAATAGTGACAAAGATTACAGGCAAAAAGTAGTAGAAGAGATAAATGATACATGATATTTTAGCTTCTAACACTTATGTATCCAATAAGAAGTAAATAAGTAAAATAATTCTACGCACAATAGCTTCAAAAAAGTTAGAAACTTAGCAGTTAACCTAATAAAAAAGTGAAAGATTTCTAATGACAAAAACCACAGTGGTCTAAAACATGAGGGACCGGGGAGATGATTCAGTGGAATAAGTGCTTCCCTGGCAAGCGCAAGGGCCTGAGTTCAATCCCT
>NDGM011029367.1:0-13719 GCA_002564305.1 Octomys mimax
TGAACTCAGGCCCCTGCGCTTGCCAGGGAAGCGTTTATTCCACTGAGCCATCTCCCCGGCCCCATATTACTGTTATTATCATCAGAAACCACATTAGTACTTCTAGGAGTAGTAATAGGAGTAAGGGTTTTGTTGTAATTGGGGTAATATTGCCAAAGGAATTCCCGTGTCTTCTTCACCACTATACTATAAACTTTACAGGAGGTGGGTGGGCACCTACTGAACAACAAAGACACTTCTCAGTTTTGAAATTCAAAAATTCTTGTTGGAAACTTAGTATGTCTGAAAGCACAGCTCTTCAGAGAGAGAGAGAGAGAGAGAGAGAGAGAGAGAGAGAGACAGAAAGAGACAGAGAGAGACAGAGAGAGACAGAGAGAGACAGAGAGAGACAGAGAGACAGAGAAAGAGAGACAGACATGAAGGGAGGGAGAGGGAGAGAGGGAGGGAGGAAGGTAGAGAGAAAGAGAGAAACACTTCTAAATTCCTAAGAATTTCAAACATGGATGATTCAGAGTATACAATGTTGCCCATGAGTATAGAGAAGATGCCAGTGTTGTGTCACTGCTCCAAGCAAAAAGAGATAGTTAATCAAGAAGAAAGAATACCTGAAGCCCTGTTCCTCATCACACCGACAGCATGTGAGAAGAGAGTTGTTAGGGTTTCATATAAGATACTTCTTCAAGTCACTGGTGCTCTTCTGCAAATTGATTCAGAGATATTCAGACTAATGCAAGAACCCTAGGCCATCTGATGGTTAGAGTCATCCCATCTGCCAGGAGTGGGGGCTGTAGCTCCTAGGAGCATCCCCAACTTAGCCTCTTTAGCATCCAGCAGGATATAGGCACTAGAAGTAACCTGGACCCTGGGCAAAATTAGAAGACTGGACCTTTATAGAACAAACCTGAATTGTGTAAAGGGGGAAATCGCAGATGTGCCGCTCCACAGGTGGGTCCTATAAGGCAGCTCAGAGCAATCTTATCCTCACAGTTATGCTGCTTATATCAGTCAGCTTTGTGTTACTTTAACAACCCGAGACCATCAACTTGAAAAGAGGAAAGATTTCTTTTGTCTTACGGTTTGGGAGGCTGCAGCCCACGGTAGGTTGGCTCTGCTGGTCCTGTGGTGGGTCAGCACATTGTGCTGGAGAGGATGTGCTGGAAGAAATGCTTTGCGTCATGGTAGCCAGGAAGTGGGAGGGGCCAGAGCCTCAGTATTTTCTTCCAGGGTGTACCCTAGTGTTCAAGCTTCTTCCCATTGAATGGTTCCACCCTTTCCCCAGAGCACCACAGACTGGGCACGAGCCTTCAAGAGCTTGGCCTCCGATGCACATTTATCCAAACCACAGCACAGCTCGTGTAGCTTTTCTGAGTCACTGATCTCTCCTGATTGTATCACTGTAGAGCTAGTAAGTGCCCTACAATGTGGCAGGCCAGGGGCTCTTCAGGAATACAGAGGCCGCTTTGGGGCTGGTATTTTAGGCAGCAGTAGCTAACTGATACAATCAAAAGCTACCTTTTGTTGCTAAATCTAACAGATATTTCTTCAAAGTCCCTGTGGCAGACCCTGATAGCCACCAGCCTGATAACAGCTAACAGATGGCTGCTTCCCCTTTCATCACGGGCAAGCTCTTGGATGACAGTTTCTCGTCTCCGAGTGACCATGGGACAGAGTTCTGGCTAATGGAACAGCGACAAAAGTGATGATGAGTTCCACTTTACAGGCCTCGCTGTCCTTTTCTTATCAGCTGGCTGAGTGGAGACAACCAAGAAGAGGAAGAACTCCAGATAGGGGATGCCTTTGTTCTCTCTGGCCTCATCTGGTCATCCAGTGACATCTTCAGCAGACTTAGGGTGAGTGAGAAGCGTGCTTTCACTGTGGCAAGGTACGAATCCTGGGGCTTTTGTAATGACTGGATTATTTGCCGCCATCACGATGGTTCCTTCCCTCCCTTGGCCTCGCTGTGGCCTAGGGCAGAGCTGACACCTCCTCCTTTATAGTGTCCTTCCCCCAGGTCCCTGACTCCATACTGTAGTTTTCCCACACATACATCAGATAAGACTCCAGATTCTTAGCATGCCTCTGCTAAGGGCTCTGCCTATACTGACCTCCGCTCCATCGTCACCACAGCCTCTAAGCCCTGTGCCTTCACACCAGGACACCTCACTCTTGCTCACCTGAGGTGTTTTTTTTTTTTAAATTTTTTTTAAAGAACTGGGGATTGAACTCAGGACTTTGTGCTTGCTAGGCAAGCACTTATCCCACTGAGCTATGTCCCCAGCCCCTCACCTGAGGTTTTGAATTTGTACTACTCTGTACTCTTCCCACTTTTTGCTCTAATTAACCTTCCCAATTCTGACCTATCACTAGTCTCAAGAACGCTGCACCCCGAGGTTGAGGTTGATGAAAAGCCCCCGTGGCTCTCACTGGAGCCTGAGTGTCCCACTGATGGACCTTGCTGTTGTGGTATCTCTTCTCTGTCACCAGCTGGCTCTAAGTTCTGAGTGGCTTCAGCCTACTGTGCTCACTATAGCATCCCAAAGGCATAAACGAATGCTTGTCGTTCAGCTATGCAGAACACCATTTAGGCAGTCCACAACTTAATGAGCTTTGTGGGGCCAGGCAGAAAAAGAATGCATGGAGTTTAGAAATTGGACTCCAAGTTCAATAACTGGGAATGAATGAAGAAGTGATCCAGAAAAAGTAATGCTGCTTAATCTTCCTTGGAGATTATCTGTACTTGTCCCTCTGACAATGACTACCCTGTTTGCAATTATGGGTGTGGGACAGCCTTCTTTTAAATAGTGTTTCCTCCTATTATCATTACTGATGGAAATTGGGCAGGATTTATTTCACCTATTACAATGCAGAATTTGATGTTGTTTTTATGTGAACATAACTACTCTGTAAAACCTCAAGCATTTTTCTCTATTAGAATTGGCAGATGAGAGGTTATATAAACTTGTGGCCAATTGAGGGGTTCCCAAAACATCTCTATTGAAGTAGAGGGAACAAAGGGTATAACAGAGTGTGTGTGAGAAGTACTTCTCAGGGGTGGCTTAGCTCCACAGTCCCATCTGTTCTTTATTATGCTTCTGCTTTCAATCCATGAGGACGCCTCGGCCCTGGAGGTTAGCTGTGCTGCTCGAGGTCACATGTCACTGGGTTCCATGTAGTGTCTGAGAGCAGGTACAAGTATCTGTCCCTGGGGACCCACACTGACCTCTTATTTTCTGCATGTGGGACAGTCGCAGGAAGCTTCTGTGACTCATAGTGACAAACCTTGCTCCTGATGACATGTCCCCATGAGGCTACATGTGGGACATTCCTGAGTCACATCTGCACTTGAACAGCGTGGAAGGGTGGATTGTCACTGACCTTATTCTGTTTGCCTCGCTGCTATCGTTCATGTTGTCCTGCGTGTCTTCATCCTTTACTGGCTTGGGCCCCAAGAAGAACAACTAGGTGACTGAGGAAGGATCCGGGACTCCTGCCCATCTCTTGCCATGGTTGATGACAGTAGGAGCTGCTGAGACCATAAAGAGCTTAGTGCATTTCTGGCTTCCCACCTGGCCTCACTGAATGCTCTGTGGGCACGAGGGATACTATTTTTACTCTCCACTGGTTCTGTGACTGGACGGAAGTGCCTTGAAACACGTGCCCTCCTCTTTACCAGGCCGCTTGTCTGCACGGACTGCACCCGCTGCACGCGTCACTGATCTGGATGGATTCTCTGTGGCTGGCATCCTTCTCGTGGGGGTCTAGCACCATGTTTGGGGGAGGAATGCTCTCACTCCTGTGCCCCTTTCCCTAGACTCTGCTCTCTCCCTCCCAGCTTTTTAAGCTCACTTGAGGAGAACTGTGTGTTAGGCCCTGGAGCAAGGGTGCTTCTATTTGGAAAGGCAAGAAAGGAGAGGGGAAAAACAGCGCAGCTGTGGGTGAACAAACAACCTCGTAAGTGCAAAAGATTTGACTGCACTTTGCAGTTTGGCTTAGAATTTCATCGTGTACTTTTGCATTGATTTGAATGTGTTAGGCATAGAAGGCGAAGGACCATTTGTGAGATGTGAGCAGGAAGAGACTCTCCTCCAGGCGACATCTATCTCATTATTTCGAGTGCGTGACCCTCTTCTGACTTGACCCTTCCTCATGGGCCGCTGAGCAATACCTACCCCCACACATCCTGTTCAGGGTCAGTGTTTGTTAGACCCTGCAGAATTTTTCTTCTATTTTTCAGCAACATAATATGAGGCAAAGGCCAAAAGCTGATGATCTATGTACAGGGGCCTGACAGCTGTTGTGCAGAGCAGAGAGGTGCTTCTAAACAACACAGCTCCCCGAGGCTCTTCCTGAAGGTCAGCAGCCTATGGCCTGTGTCCAACCATGCTGGCCCCTACCCCATCCCAGGCTGCGTCCTCTGCCCTGTCTTCCGACGATGCTGCGCTGTGTGTCCTGGTGCCAAGTCAGGCCCATCCGCATCCACCTGCCTGGTGGTCACTGAGGTTGCATAACCAGCGGGATGAGGGCTGCGAGAGCCAGGATGACCTCGTGGTGGTTAACGATGTGGAATCGACTTTGGCCTGATGACTAATATGTTTTCACACAGGGAGAACTTCCTGCCTCTCTTTGGGCCTCCTCACATGCTGCTGTTATCTGAGTTCAAGTATGGGATCGATTGCCTGCCTGCCCAGTGCTCCCATTCTCATGGGGTGCGGGATGCACCTGCGGTCAGTGTGTCCAGTACATGCATAATTGTCCTACTATACTGATAGTGGTCAGAATTTATAAAGCAAAGCATGAAGTTGGATGAAAGGGGGGGGGAAGCTTCAAGGAAGGCCACAGTTTAAAATAGTGTGAGCAGGCTGGACCTCTCTGTAGAAGGGCGAAGTTGGAGAACTAAATAGATAGAGATGCAAGTATGGATGTCTAAGGGCAGAATGTTCTGGAAACTGATAACTATCTATGCAGAGGTCAGTTTGGTGATAGGTGCTGGGGAACCAGGGAGCTTAGCCTGTCCAACACAGCAGAGACATTATTTCCAGTGAAGCGTGTCCCTCTCTGCTGCTCGCCTTTGAGTGGGCTTTCAGGCCCCTACGAGTACAAACTAAGGTTTTCCCTGGTCTCCACCTGCTGGCTGTCAACCTTCTCTGTCTCTGCTCTTCCCCATAGAGGTTCCCTCACCAGCTGTGCTGAGCATGGATCGTGGGAGCAAGCGTGGAAGGGGAAGGCCACGGAGAGGATGCATACTAGGTCCTGGTGCTCCTGAGTGATGTGCAGTGAGACCTTAACTTCACGCCGGCCCCGGGATGGGTGCAGTCTTGCTGCTGTGGGCAGGGCTCCTCATTCGTCTCGTCCTCAATGACACCTTTCGGGGCAGCTGGGAAGCCGGGTGGCTGTGCTCCTGGAAGGGATGAAGAGTCTGGCCTGAGAGTCAAATGGGAGTGTAGACCAGCATGTGGGGGAGAGAAGCAACTCAGGGTGATGTGAGCTGTGTTGGGATGTTTTAAGGAGGCCTCTTAACCCACTGAAGATACAGCAGCCTTCGAACCTGCCTGCCCCTGTGCTTAGAACTCTGTCTGTTGTGAGCCCCAAACCTAAAAGATGCATGGCACTTTATGAATAGTGTCATGTATCTCATTGGGCTTATTTTTGACATTAACTAGTGTCAATAAATAACAACAAATTTGAGCTGGAAGTGGTGGCACATGCCCACAGTCGCAGCACTCTTGGAGGCTGAGAAAGGGGAAGTGTAAGTTCAGGCTATGTCTGGGCAGCTTAGAGAGACCCTGTACCAAGAAATGACTTTCAAGGACCATGGTTCCCATTGTGGGGCTGGCTTTGCAGGCCTCCACAGGCCATCTTCACATCCCAGTCTGTGTGGGAAAGCAGGCCAAGGCAGATGTCTACAAGGAACCAGGACACAAGGCCATTTCACACGGGCTAATGGAAGTTACTGTGGGGTCGAGAGATGTGATGCTGCCCTGCACTGGGGTCTGTCACTGAGATGGCACAGGAGGAGGAGGCCTTGGATATTCTCTGGAGAGGCTATGAATGGGGTTTGCTGATGGAATGGATATGGAACACAGAAAAGGAGTCAATCACGAGACGGGTTTAGGGGTTGAGTGCAGAGACAAGGATGGGCGTAGACCCAGGTAGGGGTGGAATAGGAGGAGTTGGGGTTCTCTGTGGAACTGACAGCTGTGTCAAGACCCATTGGACATTCTGTGAAATGTTGAGTAGGTGACTGCATATGGGTCTGAGAGTCAAGGGCAGTTTGGGCTGGAGATAGAAATTTTATCATGCAATATTTTTAAGACCTTAGTCATAGACTGAGTTAGAAACAGCACCAAAGGTGTGTGGCCCACCTATAATTTATCCTGTCTTTACTTAGACGTGTCTGACGTATCAACTCAACTGAACAGTTACTGAGCATTTATCCTAGGCAATATGCTGCGGAAACCCTCGAAGTATTGCAAGGACAGAAAAAAGTGTTTTCCTCTGCTTTTCTCAGGCCTTGCTGGCTTTCTGCCTTTTTCTTTCCCTTTACATTCTGTTTCACTGTATCCTGCTTTATCTTGTAAGTCCAGCTTCAAACTTCAAAAGAGATTAATTCACCTATTTACTTATATTCTCACTTATTTAGCATGAGGACATTTATAGAACACCACAAGCTTTGTTGGAGTGTGGAAATTAAAAACAAAACAAAAAAAAAAACCAAATGCTGTTGTGAGCACATTCAGTACTGTTCAGTGTTAGAAATTTAAAAAAATAGCAAACCACCAGCATCCTAAGGACCTTCAAAGGGCACAAGTCAGGGACTGGACTAGAATTTAGATACAGCTATGCAATCAATGACGGAGTAGTGGGATGTTATGCAGGTGCTATGGCAGGAGTGAACAGGGCCCCCCAACCACCCAGGGGTCACTTTCTAGCGAAGCCTGTCTGACCACCCTCTCTTAGCACCCTCTCTCTTTCTTCCACACAAATCCAAACACAGCCCTTCATACTGGAGCTTTTCTGCCTCCTCACATGTTGGCCTCGCTCCAAGTTTGGTGTCTAGGGATTCTCTGCACAACTCTGTTTCAGTTCTTTCAATTGCATTGTGTTTGATGTCTTCTTAGCCTTTGCTTAATATTTTTAACTACTCCAAAAAATATTTGAAAGGTTTTCAGTAAAAATACACAGAATTATTACAGATAAAATTGGAGAGACCAGCCAGAGGCAGAGAAAAAGATGATACCATTGGAAGGCTACCCAGCTCAGACTTGTAGTGATCGTCCTGTTTCAGCCTCCCGGAATACTGGGATTATGGGCATGTGCTACCATGCTGGCTTTCCTAGCCAGCTCAGCGCTCCTGGGGTACCAGGGCCAGCGTGGCATGCAGTACCGGAGATCGAACCCGGGTCCTTGTGCTTGCCAGGAAGGCACTTAGACCACCGAGCTATCTCTCCAGCCCGGAAGCAGGTAGCCTGGGCTCTGGCAACTCAGCTACTCTGTTGTACCTATGTGGTGGCCTCCTTCAAATGAGGTGTTTTATATTATTTTATTATTTGGTTTTTAATCCTTCATTCATTTATTTGGTACAGGATCTTGCTACGCAGCTCAGACTCATAGTGATCCTCCTGTTTTCAGCCTTCCCAGTGCTAGGATCATAGGCGTACACCACCACGTCCCGGCTCAGCCTGTGGTACCGGGGATCAAACCCGGGTCCTTGCACTTTCCAGGCAGGTGCTTAGACTGCTGAGCTATGGCCCCAGGGCCCAGGTGTTTTATTTTAATGTTAGTTGACACACTGGTAAAGAAAAAACAAATTTATTAGAGCACAACATGGGCTGATGCAACTGCTAAAATACTGGGTCTTTCATGATTTGTAGGAAGGCCATGCAAGCCCTTTGGGTTCTTTGTTCATGGCCTCCAGTCCTTACTTGTCTCCAGAAGCAAGGAGCTCCGCCTTTGGTACTGAGAATCCCGAGAGGGCTTTGGCTGGCTGCTTTATCCTTCCTTCATGTCTCCATCCTTTCAGCTCTCAGTGTCTGGTCCTAACCCCATTATTTCTACTTTTGCAAATCTTGGGGAGATTGCTTGATTTTAGTTCTTTCTAAGGCATGTGCATTGAACTGGTGTCACCCTCCAGCCCCAGTCTACTTTCTGTCTCTGTGGATTTAATGATTCTAGACATCTCATACAAACAGACTCAATCATATAATATGTAGCTTGGGTTTTTTCGTTTAGCATAACAGTTTCAAGGTTCATCTATGATGTAGCAGATACCTGTGTTCCTTGTTTATGACTGATTACTATTCCACCATATGGCTATCCATATTTATTTTTTAATCAGTTGATAGAATGTGAGTGTTGCCACCTTTTGGCAATTATGAATAGTTTTGCTGTGAATATTTGCTATTAGTGTTTGTTTGAACACTGATTTTTAATTCTTTTAAATGTATCTGGACTAGATTTACTAGGCCATACAGTAATTCTATATTTACTTATGGAACTGCTACACTGATCAAGCAAGATGGTTTCAAATCCCTCATTGTCTCCACATTCCTCTCTGCTTTCAGTGGGTTTTTGTTTGCTCCAGTTGTCACTCTTTGCTCCGGGCAACAATGGTTTTGTTCATGAGTCCCTGGACCTTTGGGAATCCCACTGTGTAGTCCTAGCACTCTAAGGAGCTTGAAGAGAACCCTGTGCCAATCTTTTGTGGAAGTCAGATCCGAGGAATGGTCATGGTCGCTTGAGTCAGGGTTGGGTCTGCTTCCTTGGAACCACGTACCAAATGGATGTCCACAATCTCCAGGGAGGACGAGCGAGGCTGTGACAGTGACTTCAGTCACCTTTTTCCTGGGTCAGCCTCGCTGTAACCTTTGTCTATATCCTAAAGCTGTTTTGAGACTTTTTTGGTCAGATTATATTGAAATTTCTGAGAAAGACCAACTTCCAGAGCTTTCTACTCTGCCATTCTCACTTCATTAGGTTTAAAACCCTTGAATAATTTATGTCTTGTCCTAGATTAACAACACAGTAGAATATCTTGCCCCAGGTTGACTCCTCAGGCTCCCGTAGGCATCTGTCCATGGTGCAGCCTTGCACGCCTGTATGGTCATTTTGATCATCTGTCTAGGCTGGTTAGCTCCCTTAGTGTTTAGTCACAGCCCTGGACCTTAATGTGTGAGGATCATTAAGTCACAATTTGTCGTCAGTAAACTTCTTGTTCTGCCTTCAGCTGATGATGGAAACCCAGAATGAGACATGAGACTTAGCTTATGAACTCTTCCATCACGATGTAACCAAGTTCCAGGCTACTTTCTGAATCTCTTCATCGTTCTTAGTCTCCATTGTGTGGCGTGCGGTTGGGATTCCTAAGCATAGTTCGAATGTTGATGTTTATCTGCACAAAACTTTGAAAAAGAACTTTGGAAAAGAAGAGTATAAAGGGTATGGCAGGTATTAAAATGAACCATGCTTTAGAAAGTTTAAAAGAAGTCTACACTGGCTGAAAAATGACAGAAAAAGAGTCAACAGAGTGGCATGGACAGTTAAAGAAGCAGATGAGCAGCACACACTGGTTTATATAAAAGTTTGCCATTCCAATATGATTTGGTTATTATGATTGCTTATATTTTTCTTTTTGCTTACTTGTATCTTCTGATTGCTTTATAGTATGAATTTATTGTGCAGTAAAAGAAGAAAATGGCATTTTATTAAAAAAGTAAAATCCTCGAGAACGTTCTGTTGCCTTGTGGATGTTCTTGCAAGTGTTTCTGAAAGCTTTCCATGATGTATCCCTAAACCGTTTCTTCATGTTGGTGTCCACCGTCTGCCTACATAATGAAATCAGGTTGTGTTGCTTTCCTGATTAAGACCTTCAATGGCTTCCTGTTGCACTTAGAATTGAACTTACTCCTGCTTACCATGTAGACCGGGTGCTGTTGGCCTACCCCACATTCACATCATCTGAGCAATGTTCCTATTGTTCCTGCTACCACTACCACGCCAGCCTCTTGGATCTGCCTTTCTGCCAACACAAAGCTGTGCACTGTGGGGCTCCACTCTGGGGCTGCCCGCTATCTCATTTTTAATGTGACTTGCTTAGAGATATCCCCTGATGCCCAACTTGAAACTACTCTCCTCACTGCGCTCTAGATTTCCATTCATTACAATCTGTTGCCTTCATTTAGAGCAATTCTGTCAAGCTATCAGTTGACTGGAAAGAGACTGATATGTCTCTTTCACTAGATTTTTTTCCTACAGCTATTTCTTTCTCCATCTACAGCTGGTGTATAGAGCAGCTTATATGTTTTTCAGCTGAATGAGTAAATCAACACACTCTGCTCTAGCCAGATACACACGGCACCTTGATCAGGTCTAGTGCTAATAGTTCTCAGTGCCATCATTTCCCACAATCCCATCTGTCAGATTCTATGTATACCTCAAAGTTCATTCAAATTTTATTTCCACTGTCAAAGCCTTTTCTCACCTTTAAATGGAAGGAGGAGGGCAAGAAGTTTGTAGGATATATAATCCAGAGAAAGGCAGGAAGACTCTGGAATTGGGAGGGAAGGTTTGTGAAAAGTGAAGAGATTAAGGTCTCTACATGGTGGGCTCTGTTGCAGCCTGAGAGGTCTGTGGAATGGGTAGAGGCTGGGGAGGAGAAGACAAAGACAATAAAGATCCAGGGATTAGGCTAGAAAAGGTGTCAATGAGATGAGAGAGAAGGTGGTAGGTAAAGCAGTAGCTAGAGAAGGAAGAGGGCAGTCAGAGAAGTAGAGCAGCTCAGAGAGGAGGCTCCGTAATGTTCTCAACAAAGTGTGAAGCCCTCTCCCTGTAGTCCTGAATCCACCATGTCCTTCTGCTGCTGTCTCAGCGCCATCTTTAAGTCTATAGCCTTAAAGTGCAATTCTGTCACACCAGCTCTAATGGAGACCTCAGTGCCTTCTGCTTGGTGCTTGCAACTGCCTCCTGGTCATTGTCCTTACAGTTAACTTCTTACTCTTCAACCCCAGGATAACTGTGTTCAATGATACATTTCACCCTTTATAAAACACTATTATGGAAGTTTGCTCATAGCATTCCTATGAATTCACATTTAATGGCCAGGGACAAGGAGTCTGATAGTTTAAAGTGACACATCCTCGGAGATAGGCTTGAAACAACCTCCCTCTTTTAAGGGGACAGCTGTCTTAGCTACTGTTCCCTCATTGTTGGGACAAAATACCAAAAACTCAGAATTAAGGGAGGAAAGATTTATTTTTCCTGAAACCAGCAGAGGTTTCAGTCCATACTTGCTTGAGTCAATAACAGAAATAGAGCAGGTAAATTAGCAGTCACTGAAAAATTAAACATGAATTAATATACAAACTAAAGAGGAAATCTGAGGGAGATAAAAGAATAGACCTCAACAAAAATGTAAAAACAGTATGTTAAAATTTTTAGGGCACAGCTAAAGTAGTTCTAAAAGGAAAATTAATAGCATTAAATGCACATTAGAAAAGAAGCGAGTGTGTATTTCAAGCTCTCATTCCCAGGATCAAGAAAGAAGATCAAAAGAAATTCAAACCAGTACATTAAAGGAAGTACTTAATATGAAAGCAGAAATTGGTGAAGGTGAGAATAGCAAAATAATAAAGAGAGACTAGTTAAAGAAGAGATTATTCTTAGAAAAGATCAAAGCAGTAGACAAACCAAGCATGGCTGATGATGGAGCCCAACAAGGGAAGAAGTTAAGAACGATCTACATCAGAAGTCCTGAAGGGCATCTCACTCTACAGACATCAAGAGAATAGCAAAGAAATACTATCATTTTATGACACAGATTTTGCAACTTACATGAGCTAATCCTTGAAAAATAAATAACTATCCCAACTCACACAGTATCAAGTAATTTGAATAACCTGTTAAGTATTAAAAATTGAATCTTTAATTAAACTCATGAAAAACAAAAATAAGCTTCTGGGGCCAGTGACTTTGCTGGTAAATTTGGGAAAATGTTTAAAGAAGAATTAATATAAATGACCTCGAATGACTTTCAGACAACAGAGGATGATGAAATCCATTTCATAAAACTAGCATTACCTTTATACTAAAAGAAGAAAAATATAATACAAAATGAAACCCCAAACTATAGATCATTATCCTTTGGAAACACAGATGGGAAATCCCTCAAGGAAATACGACCGGTAGAATCTGGCAGTTTGTTAGAAGATCCACACAGTTACTAAGTGAGTTTTGTTTCAGGAATTTAAGGCTGGTTCAATATTTGAAAGTCAATCAAAGTAATCTACTTGGCTATAGCAAAAGCATACAATCATGTCACAGCATCAGAAAAACATTTTATAGAATTCAAGAACCGTTCTGAATACAAACTAAGAGAAAGTAGGAATGAGGAGGAATTCCAGCTTGCTGAAGAGAAAGAATATGTGCAAAAGACTTATTCTAGCGTTGCACTGATGATGAGATACAGAATGTTTTATAGCTAAGACAAAGAACAGGATAATGACTTCAGCTCCTAGTTCTCATTCTCAACCTAGGGCTGGAAGTTTTATCCTATGCCACGGACAAGAAGAAACATAAAAGGTGTAGAGTTTGAAATGTAGGAAATGGTCTCTGTTTGTAGGTGACATGGTTGTCCATGTGGAAATGCAAAGAAATCTAGAGTAAAATGAAGATTGAAAAATTGGTTTAGTAAGGTTACAGAATGCAAGAGACATAAAAATAAATTGCATTTTAATGTAATAGTTCTGTACATATGGGCCTAGGAATAAAAATCAGCATTTATAATTACTTGAAATGGAAATTCATAAGTCTAAGAAACACGCAGGTGACATGTATGAAGGCAACAACAAATACTGATACAAGAAATCTAAGAACTTAATGAAAGGGAAGACATTCCAAGGTCATGGATGAGAAAAACACAAGAATACTTCTTGTTCTGGCATCATACACAGGTTTAGTACAATTCCTTTCACAATTTCAGAAAGGTATTTCTAAATATATACAGGATTATCATAAATTTATATGGTGAGACAAAGAAACGAGGATAACAAGCTAAGGAGATAGCTCAGTGGTCTAAGTGCCTGCCTGGCAAGTGCAAAGACTTGGGTTGGATCCTATGTGCCATGCCAGTCCCTCCCCGGGAATCCCCGAGCCAGCCACCAAGACTGGGCATGGTTGTGCATGCCTCTAATCCCAGTGCTGGGGAGGCTGAAAGAGGAGAATCAGTATGAGTCTGAGCTGCGTAGTGAGACCCTGTACCAAATGCAGAAAATTAAAAAAAAAGAAACCAGAATAACTAAAACCATTTTGGAAAAGATTACAGTGGGAGAAATTATCTGCTGGATTTTAAAATGTGCTCTGTAGCTCTGATCATCAGGACCACGTGGCCTTCTGGTGGGAGAAGACATTGATCAATACAAGAACAGACGACCCAGAACTGGACATAAGCAAGAAAACACAAATGATCTTTAATTCAGGAAGAAAAGCAATTCACTAGGGGAAAGATTACTCTTTCCAAAATGTCACTGGAATAATCAAACACCAAAAGAAAATAATGCATTCTGATTTAAATCTCACACCTGCATGAGAATTAAAGGTATCACAGACCTAGAGACAAACTGTAGTCTTTAAAAAGTTTTAGGAAAAATAAAAGACAATCTTTGTAGACTTGAGCTTGGCAGAGTTATTAAATTTCTCTCTCTCTCTCTCTCTCTCTCTCTCTCTCTC
>NDGM011029381.1:0-13667 GCA_002564305.1 Octomys mimax
CAATTTGGTTTGAAACTGTCTCATTGCTATTTGTTTCTCAATAAAATTATGGGGAAAAAAAAGTTGCCCATGTGTGTGACAGTTTCAGAACCAGTTAGCGCTGTGTGAAGCAAAATTTACAGTCCTATATCTGAGAAGATGCCACCGGTAAGAGAACCCAGGAGCTCCATTTTGCTTCTCCTGTCCTGGCAACACAGTTTGTCTAGCTTCCTAGTGTCTACCTGACCCTTATCGGAATTTCAAGCAGACAGTGGTCCATTTGGTGCAGAGACAGCTGTCAGAACTCCTATGGAAGAGGGGCCGGGGAGATGGCTCAATAGAATAAGCACTTGCCTGACAAGCGCAAGGGCCTGAGTTCAATCCCTCATTCCACCAAAAAAAAAAAAAAAAAAAACCTCATATGGCATATGTATCTTGTCATTACCACAGAAATCAAAAGCTATTTTGCTGATTTTTTAAGGCTGTGAGAAGCCCTTTCATTATCACTTCACTTTTAGTTACACGGATACAAGTGTAGTAGCAAAACCTTTCAATAATATAGAAGCATGCTGACCATATGACAATCTGTAGTTAAAAATGTAAAGTAGAAAGCAAGTCTATTTCATTAGGAGAGAATCACACTTTGCTCGTACTACCACCAGCAGTAGGCTGTTTCCTGTTGGTGCATTATGCTTCCTAAATTTCATCCTATTCCTTGAGATGTTAGACACAAATGCAGCTACATGAGTTTCCTCAGCCACTGAAAATAAAACCATCTTCAGGAAATAAACTTTAGAAAACTAAAACGATCTTTATGAAACAGTCCCCCCAAACTATTCCCTTTTCTATGATCTTCCTTGGCTGATAAAGAAAAACAAGGAAAGCGCTGTCATTATTTCATTCAGCTCTTTTTATTTATCACAAGGTAGAAGAAACATTTATGCACTTTGTGAACTCTTTCCAGGTTTGGCATCACCTGAAAGGTCCAGAGATGGGAGTTATCCACGTAAAGTGGCCTACGGACACTCGGCTGGACTAGGCTGCAGGGCCCTCACTGACTTCCTTTCTCAGCAAGAAATCTTCCATTGGTGTGAGCTGGTGTGTGTGTGTGTGCGTGTGCCCACATACACACGTGCCCATGTGCACACACAGCCATAATGGATGCCAAGAGAATGCAGTCTGTTCAGGCCTATGTGACTGACTTAATGGAAAATGAAAAATGTGTCGCAAAGAAAAGGCTTTTTAAAAATAACAGACTCACAAATAGACTCTTGATGGGCCTGGGTGCCTAGTGACAATGGTGACTTTTTGTAAACAATGCCAGAATGAGTGGAGAAGCTCAGCATGCTTCTCTTTGTTGACAGAAATAAACCCACATCGCACCTTTTAAAAAAAATCTTTCAGCTATGTCACTAAGTGGAGAAAAAAGACGTCTTGATAATTGGATTTAAATGATGCTTTTTATTAAAATGTTTCAATTCTGAATCAAAAATTGGATTACAATACAGGATTCATGGCAAAGAGAGGCAAATACAGGGAAGCACACTTGTAGATATCGTAAATAATTTAGCTCAATGTGAAAATTAAACTACTGGCACCCCTCATTATTAGACAATTCCGATGACTAAATACGCTCTCAAGCAGACCATAAAATATGAAACATTCTTGTCTTGGAATAAATTTGTACTGATGCATGCTTAGCCTGGGTCTTTTTTCCCTATGGCTGCTATTGAATGTTAGCACCCTAGTTTCTTCCTCATTTTACTTCATTGTTAAAATGAATGAAATTGTATTAGGGGAAGTGATCAGGACCTCTATGCCTCCTAGGGTGAGAGATACATTTGAACTCGATCTCAAACACAGACTTACAGGAGGGGAGAAAGGGTGGTGGCAGAGATAGCTGAGTAAATTAACTCAATGATGTTTTGAAACACTTTGCTGTGAAATAGAATGTGCAGACAATCCTACACCATATGTGTACAGCCTTAATGCGGCTGTGGAGACAAGCACTGAACAAATGCTGCTTAGTTCAAAGAACAAGGCATCGCGGGGCTCCCACGTCTCCATTGCATGTGGTGGCTTCTCCAGGATGTGGGTGTCTCCCCCTCTACAGAGGTGACCACTCTCCTGGCCTCTGGAAGAAGAATTTCTTCATTTTCATTTTTCTTGTATAAGCTGGTGTTCATCCTTAAAAATGTGGTTCAGTTCTGCCTAGTCTCAATGTTCATATGAAGGAGTCACGGTGTGTGTATCATTTGTGATCTTCTGTACCTGATAGTGCTTATAGAGTCTATGTACTTGGTTAGGTGTCATCTCATTTATTTATTTAGTTTTGTGACTATGTAATTATCCATATCCACTCAGCCTTCTGTAAAAATACCAAACTAAGTAGCTTATTAACAACAGAAATGCTGGGCTGGGGAAATAGCTCAGTGGAATAAGTACTTACCTGGCCAGCGCAAGGTCCTGAGTTCAATCCCTAGTATCACCAAAACAAAAAAAGAATAAAATAACAACAACAGAAATGTGTTTCTCATAGCTCTGGATGCTATACAGCTCAAGATGCCAGTAATTCCACGGCTGGTGAGGGTTCCTGGCTCCCAGAATGTCTTCCTGCTGGGTCTTCCATATCAGAAAAGCCAGTGCAGGACTCTGGAGCCTCAGTAAAGCAATAGTCTCACTCATGGGGCTCTGCCTTCACCTCAAAAAGCCATAGCTCCTAACACCATCACCTTGAAAGTTAGGATTTTAAAATACAGATTTCAGGAGGAGAGGAACACTTATATTCATACACTAGCAATAAGAGTGCATTGAGTGGAATATGCTAATATGCATCCATTCTTCTATTGAAATGCATTTGTTTGTTTGTTTTTTCTTCCTGTTGTGGGACAGTTACAAACCCTGAGGCCAAGAAAATTCTTGTGCATTTCCTTGTCCACCTGAGTACATATAATGTATCTCCAGGGCACACATGTAAAGGAATTACTAGTATTAACACATCTCCAATTTTAATAAGGGATGCTACACCCTTTTCCAGGACTGAAACAATTCACATTTTCAGCAGAAATACACAGAAGTTATCTTTTGATTGCCAGATAGTGGTGTCTTACCATGGTTTTGATCTGCATTGTTCAGAATATTGAAAAAGTAGGAACCATTTCATATGTTTATTAATCACCTAGAACATAATGGTTACAAATACCTTTAAGCCAGTGATTACCTTTATATTTCTGAGAAACTAAAGAAGGAAATAAGCAAGATTATTACAGTCCTGCAATGGATTACACTTGGTCAGGCAAAAACTATGCGAAGAGGGAAAGGAGGATGAAAGATGCCTGAAGATTTCAGATTTAAAAGAACATTCCTCTCCCTTGACTTTCATTTGACTTCATTACACCATGATGTGTTGAAGAGATCGCTGCTTTGGATTTAAATGAGCAGCCATGGTGCTCTGAGCAACGCCTCAGTACAAGAGTGAGTGCTTATTGTGATGCTGCAGTTTGATTAAATTTCATGTAACCCCATGAACTAAGAATGGAAAAAATAAAGTTGTCATTTATCTTCTATGAAAACAAAGTGAATGCCTTGAAAATGGAGATGATAGGTGAGTCACAAGACAATCTGTCAAATTAGTTGCAGGGCAAACATGAGAATGTGAAAAAATTATAAATTCCTAGAAGGTTTCACATTTAAATTGTTCCAAAAACGCATTGAATTTCTCCTTTTCAAAAAAATTATAAATACTATGTTACAGAAATAGTTTATACAAGAATGACATTGCAATACACAAATAAAAGTTAAAAGTTCATGGCTAGATATCAAAAGAGTAGCAGTGGATGCACACACATTTTTATAGGAAAAATACAATATTAAAAATATGTATATTTTTAGGATTTTAATCCACTTTCTCAATCATGTAACCCACAAGCTAATGTGACCAAGCTATTAGGTAGGTATATTTTACTATATTTACTTTAACCAAAACAGATATCCCACTGACAGCCAATCATCATTTGGACATCTGTTTTAAACAGTAGCATTGTTTTTCAATTGAAAATTAAATACAGATACATCAAGGTCCAAGGGGCCAGCCAGATAGCTCAGCAGACCTACACAGGTGCAGCCACTGGGTTTCGGTCCCCAGGGTGCCCTGCCAGCCCCGCCCCCGGGGCACACTGAGAGGGCGATTGAGACTGGGCGTGGTGGCACACCTGTAATCCTAGTGCTTAGGAGGCTCAAAGCAGGAGGATCACTACGAGTCTATGTGTAGCAAGACCCTATAGACCCTGTACTAAATACATTTTTTTAAAAAGTTATACAACTATTTTTATGGACTATACTCTTTCTTTCATGTCATATAAATGCCTAAAAGAACAATTCCTGAGTCATAGGAGGTGTGCATAAATACAGAACTTTTTAATAAATGCCAAACTATCTCCTAAGTTGGTTGGACCATTTCCCACTACTCCCAATACCAATGAGTAAGAACTCCAGTTCCTCTATCCTCACTGTCATTTGATGTTGTCAGTCTTCTATATTTAGCCACTTAAAAAGGTATGTGGTTGTGTCTTGTGGTTTTGCCCTTCCCTGAGGACCGATGATGTTACATACCATTTTACGTGCCTGTTATGCCTATATCTCTTGTGAGCTGGATGTCTTTGATCTACCATAAACTAATATTTGTGTTTTAATACTACATGTTTTCTCATTCAACCATATTGGTATTTTATTATAAATCAATTGACAATAAATGGGTGGGCATTTTTCTACATTTTTTATTGTGCTCTAGTGATTTATCTATCTTATAACCCTATCATAAGGCAATGCCATATTGTTTTGATGACAAAGCTTTTGGTACCCTTACAATCAGTAGCCTGAGTCTTCCAGCTTTGATTTTTTTATTAAAAATTTTTTTGTAATAACTGAGAATGGAAACCAAGAATGCTCTTTTTTATTTTATTTTTACATAGATATCTCTAAATCACCCAAGGCTGGCCTTGAACCTGTGATCCTCCTGCCTCAGCTTGTTAAGTTACTGGACATATTTCTTACCAATGTAGAGCCTCTGAATTTCTATATAAATTTTATAATCACACTGTCAACTTCTTAAATAAGAAGACCCATTACAACTTTAATTGGAATGTTTCACTGTCTAGATTAATTTAGAGATAATTGTCATCTCAATGACATTGAATCTTCTAGTCCATGAACAAGATATATTTTTCTATTTGTTAAAGTCTGCTTTATTCTTAGCAATATTCCATAACTTTCCAAGTAGAGGTCTTGTGCTATTTTTTATTAAATGTATCCCTTTGAAGTTTATGGTCTTCAATGCTTCTATGAAAGGAATTTAACAACTTACCAGTCCAATTATTTTAACACAGGCTAACCAAAAATTGTATTTTGTTAATTTTTATAAGATAATAAAACAGGAACAATTAAAAGCCCAATTTTATCAAATATATTTAATACAGAAGTTGACTGGTTGAAATGATACCTGCCAAGCAATACTCAGGATAGTCAGTACAGAAACACGCTGCTTGAGTGATACTCAGGTAAACTGTCAAGTAGTTTCAACTAAGTTATCTGTTACTAGTATATGGAGGTGCAATTTATTTTGTATATGTTTACTTGTGATAATATTTTATATATTACCATTGATCTTGCTGAATTTGCTCATGGATCCTAGTTATTTTTCAGATTCCTAGAATTTTTTAGTCCAAAAATTCAGGTCATATACAAATAAAGACAGTACTTATTTCTGATATTTACGCTGCTGGCTTTATTGCACAGCCTATGACACCTAGCCTGATGTTGGACGGATATGATGAGAGAACTCCCTTTTCCCAATCTTAGGGAGGAAACATTTGGTTTTTCATGAGTAGATGTGATCTTACCTGTGCGATTTGTATATGCACTGCATAAAATTAAAATGTTCACTTCTACTTTTAGTTTGTTTTATTACGAATAAGTTTTAAGTTGTATCAAAACTTTTCTTACTACTTTGTCATCATATTTATGATTTCTGGTACTCTTGATAACTTTATGTTTTTATAAGATTCTCCTGGTATTTTCCTTTTTCTGAAAAGCTTTTCAGTATTTCTTGAAAATAGATGGATTTGATCATAGAAATATTGCCATTTATTTTCTTTTATTATAATATCTCTTTAAACTATTCTTCTATTTTCCAACAATTTGTGTAAAACTGATATTATTTATTTCCTAAATATTTGAAAGAATTTCCCAGTGAAGTCACATATGGCTGGGGCATTTTTGGGGCATGGGGGTGGGGGTTCTATCTTGTTTTTTTCTGAGTTAGTTTTTCATTGCATTTGAGTTGTAGAATTTATTAGCCTGACATTGTTTATTATGATTTGTTATCTCTTTTAATGTTTATAGAATCTACAGTGGTATCTCTAGTATGCCACTCATGGTCAGTCATGCTTTCTCCTTAACAAGATAGCAAAACAAGCTTCCAGGTATTGAAGGTTATTGGCCAATAACTACTTGATGGAAAAAATGCCACCAACCTACTAAGATAACATGTACAATATATTATTTACAATGACCTGTGTGCGATACAACCACTTGGAGGCCCTATTTTCACAAATTAAAAAAAAAAAAACCCATCAATTGAAATAGGTCAGATATGATCTAGATCTTAGTATTACCAGACAAAAACATTAAAGAAACGATTACAAGCCTAAGTATTTTGAGAGAAAAAAATGGTCATAATGAGTGAACAGATGGGAATCACAGCAGAGAAATGGAAACTATATTTAAAAACATAGAAATTCTAGAACTAAAAAGTACCACATCTGAAATAGAAAATTCATTGAATATGGGCCGAAGAGCAAATCCAAGTTGGCAGAAGAAAGTAACAGCACATATGAATATATAGCAATTATCCAATCTGAACAATGGTGAGAAAGAAAGCCTGGAAATAAAGAATAAAGCCCCAGTAACCTGTGGCATCATGTTGAGTAATTTAATACATGTGGACATACCAGACAGGTCAGAATAAACAAACAGAGGATAAAATGTTTACAGTGTAATAGCCAAGCCCCTGTAATTTGGAGGGACTTAGATTCCCAACTATTCTTTGCCAATGTCAGTAGAGCTAAAAGACGTGTTTTGAATCTTTTCGGCTTTACAATTCTTGCTTTCACTGGCCTCCTTATGATCCCCCCTAGTGACAGAAAACATCTTAGAGATAAGAGCCCAAGTTGCAAACCAAAACCCACTTATTTATTGAAAGTGCCAACACTACAGCTAAACCTGAGTACTGAGGTGTTCATTTGGAAAAAATTCATGCATTAACATCTTTTGTCTTAAAAAGCAAACATTCAGTAACATGTGTGGCATAAGTTTGCCACCACTGAGACTCTCTCCCATGCATACACAGAATGGGAGTCAGCAAATAATTTGTAGGATTACATGCAAAACCAAATAGGTTCTTTCCTTTCCAAATGTTCTCCTATTTGTTTTCCAATCTCTTAGATAGCCTTGAACTCCATTCTCTTACTCCTTGAATGTCTAATATTGCAGCTTTTGCTCAGTTCAGCCCTGGATCACAGGAACAGCAGTGTCCTTGAAAGAAAGTGGATCTCACCCACTGGATGTGATTCCTTTCGTTAAGTGGTGGAATCTTCTTTAGCAACTGCTTACATTTTATTGTTCAGGAAGGTCCTCCCCTGCCCCAAGACTGTGGGAGGGTGAGACTAATACAACTTGCTCCACTACTGTCACAACCATAGCCCTAATGTAAAGAGGCCAAGTTTAGATACACCTGTGTTTTCAGTGCTGCACATGCACTGTGTACAGTGGCATAGACAGCACTCTATGCTCTTTCTTCTTCAAAAAATGAACAGCTTGATGTTCAGTGCATACTTCCCTGAGCCCCCACCCTCCATGGAAATGTAATTTCTGACCAGTGAAACAGAAGCAGAAATTGTTAGGGAGAAGTTTGTACACATTGCTTCAAAGGAAACCTAGGTAGCAGAAGAAATCTTCTTCATCCTTTTGCTTCACATCTTTCAACATATAATGTGAATATACTTTTTAACAACCATCTCAGATCATGAATTGGCCATAGAAAGATGGGGCAGAAGGTTATAAGACAGTGGTTCTCTAATTACTACTATTGTATTAAGTATTGCACTAGGCTTCTCTATCACAAATGAGTATTGTTATCATATTCTAGCTAATTATAATTGAAATATTAGTACAAGTACAAGAAATACATCAGGCCAGTGAGATATCTCAGCAGACTAAGCGCCTTCCTAGGCAAGTGCATGGCCCCAGGTTGGATCCATGCGCAATATGACAAACAGGTCCCACCCCTGAGTTCCAGAGCTGGCCACCAAAACCAGGCGTGGTGGTGCACACCTGTAATCCCAGCGCTGGGGAGGCTGAAAACAGGAGGGTCACTGCAAGTCCAAACTGTGTAGTGAGACCCTGTACCAAATACATAAAAAAGAAAGAAAGAAACACATCAATAAATACAAGAAAATGCATCATACAAGACTTTTGCCATGAGATAAAATAGATGATATGACACTGTCAATAGCTTACAAAGTTTGAGTCCTGAGTTCCACTCTTACCTCTCATCGCTATCCCTATATCCTTCTAGTGAAGTCCTTCCCTCTGGGGCTGCAGTTTCCTTGTCTGTGAAAATGTCTAATCAAATGATCCTTAATTTTCCTTTTCCCCCTCCATTCCTCTCATCTTCTCCATGATGCAAATAATATTTTATAGCTATAGAACATATATAATATATATGCAGAACTTTTTTACATTTATTTTTGAGTCTTTATATATAAAGCTCACTTTATCTCTCATTTTCCAAGAATATTTTGTGCCTAAAGTCAAAGAGCCCAGGGCTCTATAGATCTTAACCTATTGACCTTATATTTTATACTGGAAGAATAAATTTTTTAAGATAACTTTTTGCTCAAAAATATTTCCCTATTTAGTAAAAGGTTAGAATCAGACAGTGGCACAAATAAAACACATTTTCACAAATGCTGAGGCTCAAAACTGTGGATGAGACAGTGAAATGGTTTTATTTTCTAGATGACTATTTTTCAAACTAGAAATATGTTTTGCATCAGTGATGTGTTAAGGTCAAGTCAAGAAAAGAGACAATATGTCCCATGTCATGGAGACCAGGATAATGAGAGTGTTCTCCGGGAGCTGGCTCAGAGGCTGTTCATTTCACCGGCAAAAGGTTATGCCAGACAGATTGTTTCTCATTTGATGTCTTAAATTAAACTGCTGACATGGCCTGCCTCAAAGTAAGAAGCATACGCTTTGCCAAACAGACCCTAAAGAAAATCCCTGTTTGAGAGAGAGATGGCTCCTTTAGCTACAGTATTTGAGGCTCTTTTTTTGTTTTTGTTTTTAAGTCCTGCTTAGGAATTAAAACAGATTTCCAGCTGCAGAGAAGTTCCTAATGTGTACATCAGGGAGCTCTGATGGATCTGAGGTTTAATGTTTTGTCTAAGTGCTGTGGGATAGGAGCTAGATAAATACCTACTTCTAAGTAGAATTTAAAAATCTCACACATACAAGATGCACATATGATCAAAGAGGAATTGCTGAGGGAGGAGCTCACCTGTAAGAGATTTGTTTTAACCATTCCCATGCATCATGACCCTGCCTTGCCCTCCTTTATGGCCATCTACACCCAACTCCAGAGCTAAAAGGAGAGCAGATGTGCTGGGGAATGGTGGGCAGACCAGCCCTGGCAGCATCGCTGGTGCTGGAATCTGCATTGGAACAAGATCCCCAGGTGACTCTGGAGTGCCAGTGGACACACTTCAAAGAAAGGCGATGGCCATGTGCCAGACACAGCTCGAGGGTTGCAAGATATGGCAATAAATATAACAGACAAATCTTGTTCAAAATGCACTTTTCATTGTTCTGGGGAAAGGAGACAGATCAATAAATAGGCAGACAAGTGTTTTTATTTCTGGGAGAACTAAACGTGAGAGTAGGGAAAGGGGGAAAAACGATATGGGAGTGGAATGAGGGTTAAGACTTACAAATTTGACCAGGGAACCTTCTCCAAGGCAGGGAAATTTGAAAAGAGGGATCAGGGCTATAGGAAGAAAAGAGTAGGCGAGGGACTCAAAAGACCTGCACTCCAGCCCCAAATCTCCCCCCATTGTACATGGCAAAATTTTGTCACCTAAACCTCCTGGCCTTATGTTTCACATCTGTCAACCAGGCATGAAAATACTCTTGATCAATTCATGGGCAATTTGTGGGGAGGAGACGAGATAGATACATGCAAGGGTGCCCTTAGTCTACTCTACTGGGCTTATGCCTTCCTCACCGCTAATCTCTGACTCTAGGGAGACCCAGCATTGTGATCTAGAGTTGCAAAAGCATATGTAAAGAGTACTGAGTCTAGACCTTACAGAACCCCAGGCACAACTCATGTCCTCACCACCCCCGTCAAATGGAGACTCCCTCCTGCCATGGATTTGCTTGCCCTCATTGATGTCCTACAAAGATTTCCTTCCTCAGCCTCATCCTCTCACGTTCTCACCTCCATGCCCTGTGGCCTAAAAGCCACACTCCGGCTTTGAATAGCCACTCTGCTCTAACATCTCCACGTCATCCTTTTTCTCAGCTGTGGCCCTTCCCTAGTGTGACTGCTCCCCCTAGTTTCCTCTGGCAGGCAGTGTGTCCCTCAGCTTAGTAGCTCCCCCTGAGTTTACCTGAGATTCCCACCCTTTTCCCATTCCTTTTGGACCACAGAACATAGTGTCCCTTTTTTGATGTCTGAAGCTACAGTATGAATCCTCTTCCCCAAACTGAGACTTGGAAAGCTTAGTCCCTGTCTGAATGGCGCTGACACACCTGTGAAGTGCCCCACCCACCCCTGTGATGTCTGAGGAAGAGTCGTCAGCCAGGGGCTGTGCTGCAATTTGGGTCAAGGCATTTCTTCCTCGCTAACATTAAGTTCTTCCTGGTTAATTTGAGAGAGTGTATTTGGTGTTTCTGTAATTTTATTTTGTGTTTCAGTTGAGTGAGTGTTACTGAGTATCTGTAGAATGTGTGATAATTTTCTGTTAAAAAAACTCAATAAAAGAAACATTAACATAGAAAAATATTTTATGTTGTGTAAAACACTTGGCTGAGGAAATGTTTTAATGTATTATATCAAAATGTTACAAACTCTCTGCAGCTAGAATACAGAAGGAAGCTGCGGTGATAAAGTCCCAACTCAGTGTTTCCAGGCAGCAAGAAAGGGGGTGGAGAGGCCCATATCAGAAAGACAATGGGTATCAGAGGTCTCTTTTCAATAAATCTGGGCTTTGTTTAATTATTGAAGTAAAAGTCATTGTTCTAGGTTCATTGGAAAACACATTACTAAGAAATATGGTCTATCTGCCCTCCTACGGTATGTAAGCCAGAGATGAGTTGGGTAACAACATCCATTAATTTAGCCCAACTTTTGGGAAGTTCCTAAGAGCAAGGTACTGGATAGGAGGTCCAGGAAATAAAGATAAAACAGTCACAGACCCTGCCCTCGGTTCCAGCAGGGGTGAGAAAGCATGCTCACAAGTTGTCCTAAAATAATGTCAAACATCACGAGTGGTACATTTTGACACTAATGGTTTTATATCATATTTTCTATCCCAGTGTCATGCAGCACTTCACAGCCCTGTTTGATGGGCTTTTATTCTCAGAGTTTTAGAGTTGCAAAGGTCACACTTCCTCTCTGCTTCTCTTGCTGCCAACTCCACTGACATGCCCTTCTCAGCCCCAGCTCTGCGCTCTGCAGCTGACCTGATGGGCACCTCCCATAGTAAATGCTCAATAAATATTTGCAGATGGAATGAAATGGACCTGCTGTGTGCTGGCAGAGTGTTACACTAGAGTCTCCCTCTATTTAACTCACATGTGACCTCCTGCCCTTAACTACTTGAGCTGCCTCAAGCCCACATCATGGGAAGAAGCTCAATAATAGCAGATAGCATTCCCTTCACTGAGAAGGAGAATTTGCTCTGCATTCATTCAGCTCTATTTCAAAGCCTCAAGGTTTTCCTTGCAGGAGCCCCAACTGGCAGAAACCAGGCCACAGACATCTTGTTTCTTTGAGAGCGCTTATCTTTTAAAGGTCGAAGTATTCACCACCAACTCCACCTCTACTATTCTCTCCCGGGCCCTCCTCTATCTTACGTTACCTGAGTAGCAGCTGAAGCTACTTGTCAACCCTCGAGGGCCAGTAATCTCCTAACTCAACCTATCTTGATACCAGACTGCATTTCCAGTGGCAGACAGACCAAGGCTGTCCTCAGCCACGCCATTCCTGTAACAGAGAATTCACCACCAGCACGTGAGGGAACAAGTGGAACGACTTTGCCCATTTCCGAGGGTCACAAGTCTCCTGACCTACACAAAGGCAGCAGTCGAGGAGAAATGTTGGGAGAGATGTCACACAGGGGGCTTTGGATGTGGGAGTTTTAATGCGCTTCCTACTTTAAGGAAAAAATGTTCCGTGACTTAAATGCACCAGTATTTTTTTTCATTTTGCATAAAAATAACCTAACATTGGAGTAAAAGAAATAGGAAGTATATCAATTTTTAATAAATACAAGCCACAAAATAAATTTAATAAATTATAAATGATAAAATTATTGAAAAATTAAATATTAAACATTCTCACATAAAAATGTAGAACATTTATTAATTAGGGAACATTTTCAGAGTAATACTTGCACTTTAATGCTCTTAACTTTCTAAGCATGCAATGCCACAGCCCTATAGGATGTTGTCTTGCTATATTTGCATGGCTAGTCACAGCACAGGACTGACACACTTGGCCAGTTTCCCACAGAACGGTCTGTGTGGCCTGAGCCCAAAATGGTTATAGAAAGTGGGGGAAATGGGGACAGTGGTGAGATGCCCATGATTGGCACTATGAAATGTGGACATAGATTTCCCTTCCGGAGTTTGAAGATCCAAATTCAGAGGGGAGCAGCCATCATTTCATTGAACATTTCTCATTGAAATTTGGAAGACAGATCCACAAATATGTATCTGGGTCTTTTTCAGAAAAGTTTAAAGAAATCCCAAGCCCAGATGCTTATGCTGAGGCTTGGATTGGAAAACATGGGGAAGAAAAAAATAATATGTGGAAAGAGTCAAGCTTTACTTTTTCTTTTCCTCATATTGTTGTGATGCTTTTTTAAAATCTCCTAATTTACACATAATTATTCCTACGCCCTCCCTGTTATCTTTCCCCTCAACTCACAAGGAGAAAACTAGGGCCTCACCCCAGAGTGGGTTAGGTTGTGTACTCAGTTCAGACTCTGAGGAGTGCCATCTCCCATTCATGAGGTTCTCTGAGTTATCTGGCAAGAACAAGATGGTAGGCGCAGATGAGCTGAGCAGATCCTCCTTGGGGGGGCCTCCGGCCAGCTGCAAGGAGTGAGTGTGTAGCACTAGCCTTCCTCTGTAGCTCTGGTTTCAGCTTCAGTCTCCACTGTGAAAAACAATTCACCATCAGTACCCCTCCTGGATAGGCTACAGAAGACATTGGTAGAAAATGCCTTTTCTACGACCATTTGTATCTGTTTATTCAAAATAGGGTTAATATACAGCTGCAGTTTCTTAATTCAGTGAATAGAGAGATTTGTTCTAATAGTGTTTGTGGACAGGATATCATGTCT
>NDGM011029394.1:0-16195 GCA_002564305.1 Octomys mimax
ACAGGATATCATGTCTGCATCTTGTACTATGAATAACCACTATGAAGACAACAATATGCAATGATTGAAACTGCCCTAATAATTGGTTTTGAACCTGTCTCATTGCTATTTGTTTCTCAATAAAATTATTTTAAAAAAGAAAAAAAGAAACGAGGAGGAACCATTTAAGAATGTTTTATTAGTAGCATGCAAGTTACACAGGAGCCAGTCTCCACATGAGACATCCCCCTGTGCTTTTCTCTCAAGTGGTGCTGCGTTTTCCCCAAAATAAGATCTACATGAAAAATAAGTGCTATTATGATTTTAGAAGAGATATCATGCCAGCACTTGTTTTGGGGTTTGATCTTATTTGTGAGGGAAAGGAGTATTACACTTTCTCCAAGTCGTTTTCTTTATCAGTTCAGAGACTGAGGAGTTTAACCCTCCTGTTTTGTTGAAATACAACATCTAGATAAGGCAGGTGTGTTGGGAATAGCTTCTTATCAGTCATTTGGCAAGTTGTGATTTTCTGTCTTTGTGAAAACATGACTAGCTCTTTGTCATTTGCATCATATAATTCACATATAGTGTTCACATGGGCATGACCTCCTTGCCCAAAGAAAGATCTTACCCTTCCAGATTTTTCTTAGCTGCCCTCTGTCCCAGGAATGACTGAATGAATTAAGCCTGCTGTGGGATGGATCTGTGTCAGAGTGTGCCTGCCACAGGGCGTGTGCCTGAAAATGAGTCCCTTTTATCTTCAGGAGCATCTCTCCCAGATGACTGACCCAGATGCTCAAATCACCTCACTAGGTCACTGGGAACGTCGTCACTATATCTCCGATCCAACTCTCTGCTGCGCACCTAACACTGAGATCTCCATCCAGAAAGAGTAAAATCCATGAAAATCTAATGTTCAGTGTGAAATAGATGAGAATACTTTATAATACTTTATTTCTTTCCTATGTGTACTTTTTAAAAAATTCTCAGGCTCAAAACAAAAACCTGTAAAATAAAATCCCTTTTCAGAGATCAGATAAATATTTGGACCAAATATATAATATTTTTAATCAAATATTTAGATGATTTCACATATCTTTTAGGGCTTTCTTCCTCTCATTTTAAGAAGATCATTAATTTTCTGAATTTTTCATGTATTAAAATAAAAACAAAAATTTGTAATAAGTGAGTGACATTTCTACCTTGACGTAAAGTGAATATCCATCTAGAACAAAGTATTAAAATTTCATTGACTAGCATCTTAAGCATAAATTAGTCTTAAGATTTTAAGAAAACAAGCATTAGGCAAATAAATACTTTATCCAGTTCTGCCAAGATGGTACATGCTTCCACCCTGGAATCTCTGGAGCCTTTTCTGACTCTGTAGGAAAAAATGCTATAGCACCAGGGGTTCAAATCTGGCCGCTGGCAGACAGCTTTAGTTTTAGTCCCAGTTCCATTGCCTAACCCCTGCATGATCTTACCTAAGTCTTGTGACTTCTCTGTCTTGCTGTGTTTAATCCCTATAATAGAAATACTAATAATAGCTGCTTCACATGGCACTTGTGAAAATTACAACTGATGATATATTTAGAATAGAGTGCCATATGGCCCCACTGTATGCTTCCATGCATTTATTGTATTTCCTTCTGCTTCTTGTTTTACTGTAATGTGTATTATATTGAAGTTGTTAAATTCACATATTTAACTTATGAAATTGCACATATTTAACTGCATTTTGAATCATAAAGTCATCATATCATTTGGTTCAAACTAGTATTCACAGACTTTTGTGTTTTATGTTCCCCCTTAATAAACTGTATCATCCCTAAAGTTAGTGCTATATTATGAATCTTATATTCTGCATTATCTCCTAAGTGCCTGGCATGTGGTTTTTAATGAATAGTTGTTGGACTACGCACATGCACAAAAATGTAAAAAAAAAAAAATATTTAAAAAAGTAGAAGAAGAAGAAGCTGCTCATATCCCAACATCTTAAGCACTCTTTGGCTACACCTTAGTTTCATCCATGTGTGTCAGTAGTCATTTGTTAAAGTGAAAGATAAAGCTATACAGGAAGAGAAATTTTTCTTGTCCATTACGCAGCATAAATATTTAGTCTTTCCTAAAAGCCTTTCAACAACCCTTAACTTCAGGTTATAGAATTAATGTCACAGACTAATACTGTGACATATTGCAGGACTATTGTGTGGCATCATTTTTGTATCTATTTGGCAATTCTGCTTGCTTGGAAATAACTAATTCACAGCCCTACTCCTAGCAGCAGCCCATCACTCCCCTGTAACTGCTGAACAGCTCTCTGGGTGTTAGCTATTCTTATTTACCAGGCATCTTCAACATTAAAGTCTTACTACTTGAAGACATGGCTAAAAGAGGTGCAGCATAAGGCAAATATGCCCCTGCAGGGATGGTGCCTTAGAGTGAACTACAGCATTTCTACAGTCTTCTCTTTTATAAAGGATTCGGCAAATGATTCAGTTAGTAAACACAATTCTTGTGATCCCTTTAAGAAAACCCTGTTGATGTTGGCTTCTTCATGGACCCAGATGAATGATAAAATCCTCCTGACTCATATGCAGCACTAATAACCAGGTGACGTCAAGCATTTCGGGGATACTATTGATCCCCCTTCCTCACTTCTTACATTGTGTAATTATATATGTAGAATTCAAAGTAGACAGTAGACAGCTTAAGTAGGCCTCTCAGACCAGAGAGCAAAGAAAATGGTGCGTGCTATGTGTCTGGCCTTAGATAAGCAATCCAAAGTATCAGTAATTTATAGTAATAACTCAATCAAAATGGCAATGTTTATTTATCTCAAATATAGACTCCCATGATTGTTTTTCAGCCTGAAATATGCACATATACTGGCATTAGTTTTGCATATCTTAATGCTTTAATGTACACTGCCTTGATTTCTCATGTAGTGGTTGGAAATAGAGATTCCTAGTAAAATAAATATTAGGTCTCATTTTTTTTTTCTTTTAACTTCCAGCAGTCAGTGCTGAGCCATGAACTGTGGCCCATAGGTATAAGTAGATATTTACCACTTATTTACAAAAGACCTGTTTTTTTCAGTGCACATGCTAAGCCTGATGTTATTGAAATTCTGGAATGGAGATCCCCTCTGATGGTAAACAGATTTAACCAGGTTTTGTATTTCTTTTAGAAACTAAACAATAAGAAGCTAGTTGTAAAAGTGTCAATCTTCAAAGTGAGTACATTTTTAAGTCTGAAAAAAAAATGATGAAGAGTCTCCTTAAAAATTCTGGTGTGCCTGTGTGTACGGTACATACTGGTTCCTAACATAGTTGCTCTGCCAAAGGACAGCACATTATTTTCAAGGATGATATCCAAGACAAACATTCCTTCACCCTCAGTAACCCCAGTGGGTAGTGAACACTTTTTGGTGACTCAAGAAAGCTAGCATCCCAGAGTTGGCTGTGACCTTCGAGTGCATACTTGTAGCCTGCTGATTTGCCACTTAGTTCCCCAGTTTCAAAAAAATTCTTCAATCCCTGGACTCAAGAGAACCTCAGACAGACACTTCACATGGGGCCCTCTCACTGGGAGAACACATGGAAGTGTGACTCCTGAAAGGCCTTCATCCACAATGTTTCTGCTTGTGATAAACAGTCTTTTTAAGTAATATACATACAATATATATTATATTTGTGTAGCAAATAGAATATTTTGAATCTTATGTAGATTTGCCTTGACTTATCCAAGTTAATCTATGTAGAAAGCAGGCTACACATCACATGTTATGGCTTTAACAAAGTATTGAAGCATAGATATTATTCTCTTGTAGAAGATTATCTTCAGTTTAGTAGTTATTGTTAATGAAAATACAGGATTCACTCTGCTAGTTTATTGCATGGTCAACTCTTCTGAAATAAATTCTATTGTGCATTAAGGATTAACTACATATGCAAATCAGCTATAGGCATATAGACATTTCATTAGTTTTCATTCATTCTATTCAAGTTATGCCAGCATTTGAAAGCTGAACACACATGAATGTTTGGTGATGGATATCATAGGCAATTTCCTGCAACTGCCATATTTATTTCATGAACAGTAGTGTAACACATAGCGACTGTTTCATGGCAAATGGCTTTGCAGGTGCATAGTTCATTCATGAATTGATACTATGGAATATATGCAGAAGAATAAAGATAAAAGAACCATCCTTTATGAAATTGCACACTATAAGGTCTTACAAACCATGACCTCAGAGAATCACAGTAGATGTATATTTTAAGGTCACTCATGAGCCCTTGGGCTATACAAGTGTCTTCCATGTCTTTACTATGGCAGGTTATCTTTTGACTTTTTATGTGTCATGATTTTTATCTCTCTTGAGATTCCTTAAAGCAGAATTTTAAAACCTCAAATTTTAATTGTTGTGGAAGCAGTATGGCAGCAAGCCCATGTGCGCTCTCTGTGGTAGCACGTGTGGCTTCATGTGCCTTCCACTGTGAAACTCTACCAGGCAAAAAACCCAAGCCTTCTATCGGATGGAGAAGCCACTACCACTGTTTCACTATGGCAGAAGTTCTCTTTTCTATGCATCCTGAAGTCTTTGGAAACTGCCTTCCTTTGCGTTCAACAGGAGTGGTTTAACTACACATATTTTCTTTTTCTTTAAATCTTTTTTATTAACTTTATTGAAAATCAATAATTACATAGTAGATTAAAAATGTAGACAAATATTGAAATGTGAACTATATAAGATGTAGACAGTCAACTTTAGAGACATATTTCTGAAAATGAATACATATCATGAGATTAATAATAGATTGTAAAAAATAGATTGCACATTGTAAAATAATTATTTACAAACTTAAATGAATATAACAGCAAAAATTGTCCAAAATAAAAATGAAGAAGAAAGAATTTACAGATCAGTCATATAATAGTTCACTCTNTGTCAAAATCAAGAAAGTTATATTCATATAATTAGAATGCTCAAAGTAGAAGGACATAGGCAATAAAAATTTGAAGATTTAAAATTTCTGAATTTAGTTGAATTTATAACAGCACATTTCCAAGAAAAATGAACCTTTTGCATAAGAAATTTGAATAAAATCAAAATGAAATTGTCCAAAACTTATTGTAAAGAAAAATATCATTAAAGCATGTACATAAAAAATATTAGCTATGGAAAAACAAAATTATATGGCATCTTATTCCACATTAGAAAGAAAAAAAGACCAAGTGTGTAAGAAACTAGACTAATCACAAACTAGACTAATTCTTTCTAGATTGCAAGTAGTTTGGGGGCAGAGACTGAGTTTTCCTTAGTTTATATGCTCTTCTCCCCTCCAATGACTTAGTCAAGGCCTTGCACGAATGGAAATGTAAGATTTGTTAAATGAATGCCATCCTGAGTTCATGGATTATTTGGCAGCTAATGCAGAAGTACAATGGGGAGAAAGGTACTACCACATATTTCACGGTGCTCAGTTTGACCTTTTTCTCCAACACTAAAACTAACACAGATACCTAACATGATTCTTTCCTCATTACTGGCAACAGTGGATGCATTGCCTCTTTGTTTTTCTTTCTCATAAAAGACAAATAAACAAGAAGTTCCTACAAAAGTCTCAACTTGAATATATGCTTGCATCATATTTCAGAATAATCAGTGAAATACATTTTAATAGATACATCTAAGTGAATAAATGTAGAAGACTTGGAAAGATTAGAAAAACTATTTCTGCATCCATCCAAGCAAGATGATCAGTGAATAATAAAATGCTTAGATATAGTCTCTACTGGGTGAATCAAATGACACCAGCCTCCTAAACTCAGGCCCATCTTCTCCAGACATTATCTGTGTCCTGCTACAGGAGGGTGCAGCATCGCTCCAGATGCTCCTGCCCATAAGAGCTGAGTTGAAGCTTCTAGATCAAGCTGCCAGTTTATAAGAATGAGGGGGACAGAGGAGCATTTTAAATGATCTTTCAAGAATTTAATAAACTAAAGGAAATTGTCTGGTTTTATCATCAAGGAAAAAGCAATGTAGTAATATTAATAATTTAAAAAGAAGCCAAGTGTTGTGGCACATGCTCGTAATCTCAGCTACTCAAGATGCTCCTTCAAGAGAACATTTGTGTTTAGAAGTTGGTAACCAGCCTGGACTACCTAGCAAGGTCTTGTCTCAAAAAATAAAATAAGCAGGGCTGACAAAATAGCTCAGTAGACTAAGTGCCTGCTTTGGCAAGTGCAGGACCAAGGTTCGATCCCTCGTCTTGCATGTGGCGCACCCCTGGGGTGCACTGAGCCAGTGACCCAGTCCGGGCTTGGGGATACACACAAGTCTGATCTGCTTAGTGAGACTCTGTACCAAATACATAAAAATGAAAATAGTAATAATAATAAGGTAAAATAAAACAAGCATTAACAGTAGAAATTTCTTTTTTTTTTTTCTTGTGGGTACTGGGAATTGAACTCTGGACCTCATATTTGCCAGGCAGGTACTGTACCACAAAGCTATATCCTCAGCATATTTTTCCTTGTCTTTTTAATTTCTTATAATATTTTTTATTTTTATATATTTTTACCAATTTTGCATGCTTATTTCTGGTAAACAACTAATTTGAAGATATTATGCAATACTGCAACCATCGTTGAATTTCTATTGATTGGTGAAGTACTGCATCTTTCAATTTTTTTTTATTTTGTATTCTTTTTAGATAATAAAATAAAATAATAAAAATAAGTACATTGTAGATTGAGCAGACATAAAAGATACAATCTGGCCCTTGTTTGCATTGTGATTCAAACAAATGCACTCTCAAATGATATTTTGAATATTTTAAAAAATTTGAGAACAGACTGGATGTTAGATGAAATTTAGCAACCATTATGAATTTGTTAAGTATGATGCTGATATTATCTTTAAGAATAAGAGATCCAAATCTACAGTCATGAATGAATGTGTACAATTTTTAAAAACAGGTGAACTACAAAAAACAGGATTGGTAAAATACTGTTTTTTAAAACTGAGTGATTAACATAGGAGTGCATTAAACTACGTTCTTTGTTTTCCATTTATTTACAATTCCATAATGAATATTGGATAATTCTTCATGAGCACATCGTTTCAACTCCCATTCCTAGGAAAACACAATTTACATTTGTAGCGGAACACACACAAGTAGTCTTCCTAATCATCAGAGCCATGTCTCGGAAAAGTAGAAAGGCCCTTATGGGACAAAGTTTATAGGATTACTTGGAAAAACAAGCATATGTGTGATTTCTACCTGACAAGACACTGAATGGGTTGTGCAGAAGTGTGTGGTCCCAAAAAATTAATATTGAAGGATGTACTTATTTCCAAGTGCCAAGGAAACGTGAATGACTTAGCTGGAATCTATAGCTAAGGCTCTAGGTTGGCCCCCGTGGAGGTCATCTCCTGCTGAAGGTCTCATTGCTGCTGTTATCCAACAGGGTGACATTAGTTTGCATACAAGCTCTGTTGGTGGTAGCAATTTGAAAAAGCGTTTTCAAATAGTCAGCACTGCTGTGGCCTCCTAGAGATTCCAACGTCCTGTGGCCATGAAGCATTTACTTTCTTCCTACTGGATTAGCTTTCCATCCATCCTGAAAGAAACAAACAAGGGAAAGATAACCAATGGATTTGATTTAATCACAAACCAAAGAGTTTGCTATGATTTTCAAAACATAGTCTTTTATTTGTTTGTACTTTCTATCTACTTGCTCCAAGGCCATAACTTAAGAGCTTGCATTTGCAGGCCTACCAAGAATTTAAATATAGCCACCCTGCCCTTGCTGTGCTGTACTGCCAGCTCCATGACTGAGCCCATCCATTCCACAATGCCAAGTCAGGGCTTTGACTCTGAGAGTACCACAATAACATAGTAGTACAAGCTCACATAAACAACATGAAATCAAAATTATAACCAAAAAGAGAATAATTTCAAAGACTGCTCAGCTTCCTTACTGTTGCTGAGTGATTTTTGAGATTCCAAGGTGTAGATCTTCTCAGAACCAAGTGCAGTAGAACTTGTACCATGTCTCTGCTTGTTTGCATTGACTTTCAAGCTGCCCTACTCTGAAAAGAAGAAAATACACTTTCAATAAAATACAAAGCTATATACAGTTCACCTTCTACCAAATCAAACTCAGATTTCCTAAAGTGTTATATTCTTCTTATATGTCAGTTTCTCAGAGCAGGACTAGATGAATAATGTCAAGGTTTATTAAACATTTTAGACCAAAAGCTGAATTAGCAAGGGTAGGACAGAAATGAAGTAAGACTCTGCTCATATCAATGTCAATGGGTTGAAAGGTGATATCATATATGACTAGAAACAAACTGAGTAAGGGCCAGCCAGAAAGCTCAGTGGATTAAAGCACCTGCTTAGGCAGACATAGGGGTCAGAAGTTCAATTCCCAGCTTGCCATACCAGCCCCACCCCTGGAACACGCTGAGACTGTGATGGAGACTGGGTGTAGTGCTGCCCACCTGTAATCCCAACACTTGGGAGGCTGAAAACAGGAAAATCACTATGCGTCTGATTTGTGTAGTGAGACCCTATAGACCCTGTAGATCCTGCAGTAAATCAAAAAAAAAGGGAAGGAAGAAAGAAAGAAAGAGAGAGAGAAAGAAAGAAAGAGAGAAAGAAAAGCAAAGAAAAACAAATGAACAGAGTGAATTTAACCCCAGCATGTTTCATTCATTCTCTGTTGTGAGGTCTGATGCCTACATGTTAAGAAAATAGTGGGTTTCATTCAATCATTGACTGGGCTTTTGGCATGCAAACTATTAAGGGTGAATCTACATCATCCATGAAAACTTTATTTTTTATATTCCCAAGGTGAATAACCAATAAGGAGGACCAATATACATTAGAGTTAAGTTCCATCAGGACAAAACTTTCTACTTTCTTTTTTGCTGTGTACATGGCATCCAGAATTATGTGTGAGCCATAATGGGTGCAAATATGTATCTTAAAGAAATGAATGGTTTTGCAGGAGAGACATGCTCTACACTTGGTTGGGTAATGATTCTATATGCTCTGATCCTAGCTGTGTGTATATGTAGTAATACATATTACTTATATGTTATATATTATATAATTATGCTCTCATGGTGTTAGACTCAAAACTGTGTCTTATATAATTTTTCATATTGGGATTTAAGTCTTTGAGATTTTCTTTCTTTACTGCCTTTGTAGTCTCTAAAATTATTGTTCATAGAAACATGTTAGGTTGATGACTCTTCCATTATCATGTTTCTGCTACAAACAGAAGAAGTAAATGAATCACTTAACATGAACCAGTTCAATCCACTTTAGTACACTATAAACATAGGCTTAGCTTTGACTCTAATTACAGTATGTGGGTGATGTTTCTGAGAAGGTAGTATAATTACAACATCATGGTTGAGAAGCAGCTGAGTAGAAAACACTGTGCATCACTGTGTGAAGTTTAACATAGGATTATGGTCCTTCTTTAATACAAATAAGAGTGATTAGTAATTGCCACCATGTATCAATTGTTACATGATATCAATAGCATCCAATTAAAGACCAATGTAAAAATGTAGGAAAAATCTTATACCTTTACTGTTTATGTGCATCTAGGAATTTTACACAAAAGTCTAATGCAAAGTAGAGAAGCTCACCAACATAAAAGTAGCATGAATGAAATTATAACAAAAACCAAGCTCTAAAAATAATCAATGCATCAATGCTCTTGCTTGTTTTTCCCCTCTCCTCCTGACAAAAGCACCCTGCATTCTTATATAAAGTACTATTTTGAATTCCATGGCCCTGACTATGGAGTACTTTCCTCTTTAATGGTCTAATATAGTAGTTCTAGATTTTGTGCTATCATAAATAAAAGACAACTGTATTCATCTAGCTTGATTGGCATATTGGTGGTACCATATGTATTTATCAAGTCATTGAAATATAGACTAGCACTCGCTTTGGCAGCACATATACTAAAATTGGAATGAAATATAGATTAAAATTAATCTTTTATACTATGTTAAAATTGATCTCATTTTCTTTTTTTTTTCCAGAACCGGGTATTGAACTCAGGCCCTTGCGCTTGTGAGGCGAGCGCTTATTCTACTGAGTCATCTCCCCGGCCCTTGATCTCAATTTTTTAAAAAAATCAAAGACTAGAAATTTCTGGGACCAAGACATATAAAGTAAAATTAGCATAGTCAAAGTCCCTGACCCACCACTTAAATGTTATATACTGCTGATATCCACTTTCTTTATTATCAAAATTGAAATACTTGTATTTACATTCCACCCTCCCAAGGACTGGATTGACAAAGATATACACATTCCTTACAAGTGACCTAGTAATCTGGAAATCATAGATTTTTTTTGAAATTTCTCAAAAGACCGGAAATTATTGCTTCCAACGGTTAAGCATGGCGACAGGGAATTTCCGGCGTGTAAGCAGACCTTCAGCTCATTTCTAGGCAAAAGGAAGACGTGTCCGGAAGTGCAGGGAATGTATGCTTATGTATGTGTTTTGGAAAATGAAAGAGATAATAATTTATTCTTCTAGTTTCATATCTATTCCTGGCTTCCCAAACCTTTACCCCAAGCCTCAAAACAGACTTGTCGCCCTCCTTTGTTCCTATCTGGAAACTGGAATATCACTGATCCTTGCCATACCTTATTCCTTTATTCTTCTCTAAGAATAAAAGAGCAATAATAAGGTAGAGGAGGAAGGATAGATAGGGAAGAGGGGGAGAAAGAGGAGAGAAGAGGAGGAACAAGAAGTAGTAGTCATGATTAGTAGCGGTGATAGTTATAAAAGTAGTAAAATAAAACTAATGTTTCTTGTACCTGAATGGTAACTAATATGGCAAAGTTTGTTCCTGACTTTGTTTTTTGGGTTTTTGTTTTTGTATTATCCTAACAGTGTGACAACCTGCAATACATTTAGCCCTTAAGCTCTAGTTTCTTGAATCCAGCAAGGTCCTTATTTCTTTCGGAGTTTTTTTGTTTTGTTTTGTTTTTTAATGTATTTGGTACAGGGTCTACAGGATCTACAGAGTCTCACTACGTAGATCAGACTAGTAGTGATCATCCTGTATCCAGCCTCCCAAACGTCGGGATTAGAGGCGCACCACCACGCCATCTCAATCACCGGCTCAGCGCACCCCGGGGGTTAGGGCCGGGATCGAACCCATCTGCTGCGCTCTACCTAAGGAGGCAATTTAATCCCTAAACAGGCACTTTAATCAAGGTCCTTATTTCTTGAGCAAGCAATAATAATTATTTCTGAGATGTTGAAAGCAGTACCTGACTTTCCTAACATTTCTCTCATCTGAAAAGAGTATTTGAAAACTGAAAAGTCAGATTAAGAGCCTGACCCAGACTCTGAATCGGATGGTCTGGGCTTTTGTTTGCTCTACAGCTGTGATATATTGGTTATGGGATTTTGGACAAGTCCCTGAACTTCCGAGACCTTGGCTCTTCAGCTGTGAGCAAGGATAGATGCTACCTTCTTCATAAGCATGCATGAAAAGTTTCACTGAGCATTAACTTAATTTCTTCCTTTTTTAGTCCATCTATGAAAATATTGGCAATACATCATTAACATTTCATTAACACAAGGGAAAATTATATAAACATACCAAACACAGCACGTGAGTTCTTTCAAAATGTTTTGAAAAGAGATATTAATTTGGAACCTTATAAATAGAATGCGGAGTATTTGTAATGTATTAATTAAAAATAAATTAAACATGCTTTAATGAATCTAGGAAAACTGGAAGAAATTAAAATTTAAAGAGAAATATTGAGCAAAACTGGAAATTCTCAAAGTAATAAGGCATAATCCTGCATTGCTTAACAGTGGAGACATACTCTGAGGAACGTGGTTTTTTGTCATTGTGAGAAACATTATAGCTGTACTTGAAAGAATTAAGATGACTACACCCCACTGTTGTATACATGGCCCATCTTTCACCAAAATACTATTACGTAGTATGTGTGATGATGCAGTACAAGCTATTGGGTTTTTGCCAGTAATACAGAAGCCATAAAGCCCCACTGTGAGATGGCAGAGCCAAAAGGCTCATTTCCTTTGAGGGTCCCTTGGAAACAGTCCCTGTAGTCCCCAGGCATGACTTCCCATGCTTGTAGATGAGTAGCACCCTTGTGCATAAAGTGGTAGGCAGAATAACTAATGAGCGGAAGTGATTTCTCAACATTGATTAGAATAATATAAATCTGAAATCTTGCTCCAAAGCACAGAGTGGGTTGGTTTCTGCTGCATTTTGAAAAAGTAGCCCAAAATCAGGACTTGGTTTGACTGCTACAAAATATCACTGCAGATTGAGAATATTGAAAATATTCTGAAAATTCCATTTGCCTTAGCAGTAAGCCAGCCATCCATAGGCTAAATCAGAATCCCTTCCTATATTGTAGTTAGAATAAAAAACTCATAGGTTTCAGCCTTCAACTCCAAGAGAATTAGGAGCATTTACTGAGCACTAGAGTGAAAAGACAACTGACAGAATGGGGGAAAAATTTTAACCAATTGTTCTTCAAAGGACTAATATCTAATATCTAAAACAAATAAAAAATTAAGATACATCTGACCCCAAAAAATTTTTAAAGACTCAATCCACAAATAAATGGACATCTCATGTGAAAATATACTTCTCATAGGAAATATTACAAATGGCAGATAAATATACAAAAAATGTTCAACATCACTGGTCCTTTGAAAGATGCACATTAAAACAATACTGCGATTTCATCTCACTCCAAAAAGAATGGCTGTCATCAAGAAGTCATCCAATAACAAATGCTGGTGGGGCTATAGGGAAGAGGAGCCCTTCCCCACTGTTGGTGGAAGTGCCGACTAGTGCAGCCACTGTAGAAATCAATATGAAGACGCCTCAAGTTCTAAGATTAAAAGTTTCATTGTTCTGTTATTTAACCTCGTGGTATCTTTAGAAAAGAATTAAAAACATCATGCCAGAGCAATACATGCATAACCATGTTTATAGTAGCACAGCTCTTAGTACTTAAATCCTGAAACAACCCAAATGCCTGTCAAGAAATGGATGGATAAAGAAGACATAGTTTTTTGTATATAATGAAGTACTACTCAGCCATAAAGAAGGATAAACTTGATACTTTTCTAGGTAAATGGATGTACCTTGAGACCATATTCTTAAGTAAAATAAATTGGACAAATATGTAAATACTATATTGTCTCTCTGGTGTGAGACACTGAAAGTGTAAGTAAGGACCAAAGTATATACTACATATTGCACAATAGAAAGGAATTGTTCAAAAGGAAAGGGGATCTAGGGAGCAGGAAGGGGAAGGAAGGCAGGGAAAGAAGAAAATGAGAATGGAAAGATGAAATGTTGTATCATTTCAAGTCTTTGTAAACAAGTCTTTGTAAATGAGGAGGAGAAGGTGGTTGAAGAAAGGAAGGGGGATGGGGGGAAGGGGGATGGGGGGAAGGGGGATGGGGGGAAGAGGAATCAAGATATATCATGTACATGTGGATGAGTCCCGGCCATTGCTTGGCCAGTTTGCACTCTGTGAAAGCCTGAGAGAATGTTTCTCTCCATGTGACTCTCATTAGGAACACTTTACATCATCAATCACTTTCCTCTGAGCCCTATAATCTCCTTGATCAGAAAATTTGGGATACAACTGAGTTACATGATGTTACAGTTCAGGTTCTCCTGTGTCCTGAGTCCTCACTGAACTTGAAAGGCTAAGGTCAAAATGTTAGCTGTCCTTGCAACCCTTCTTTTTCTCTAACTTTAGGTCTGCAAACTGACACTGACAAAGGATCTGCAAACTGCGGTACAGGGTTACAGAGTAAATCCTGAGAGGATTTGACTGACCTTTTCAAATACAAAAGTTATATCTCTTGTTGTATAGGTCTTGCTGTATCTTGATTTTAACCATCCAGCAGAAAAATATAAAAACAAGGTATAAAAAGTAAAGCCATATTAAGATGCTGAGCTGTAAAAGGCTTATGTCAACAACTTCTGACATTGCCAGTACTACAGATAACCTACTACTATTATGGACTACTGGACTATATTGGATTATTTTGCTGAATCCATGCAAGTACAGTATTTAAATGGCAATGGAATACCCATCTCTGACAAAACTAAACAAAAAAGGAGATACAAATGAAGGACCATTTTATATCTGTATATACAAAATAGGCTAAATGTACAGCTACTTTCTCTTAATTCAATGAGAAGAAAGGTTTGTACTAATAGTCTTTGGACAGGATATCATGTCTGCATGTTGTACTATAAATAACCACTACGAAGAAAACAATATGCAATGTATTAATTATTGAAACTGTCCTATTAATCAGTTTTGAACCTGTCTCATTGCAATTTGTTTCTCAATAAAATTAATTTTAAAAAGATATATCATGTGCATATACAAATTCCCCATGATAAATGTGATCATTATGTATATACAAAATATACCAATAAACTTAGTAAGAAAAGCACATGCAGGGAGTAAACAGGGACATGGGGAGGCTGTTGGAAGAGAATGAAGATGCTGCCCCTGGATCAAAAGTACTTGAAGTTCTACACTAGAAGCTCTTGTTCACAGTTTCCTTAGGCCTTGGTGTTATTCAGCCATATAAAAAGGCACATGAAATTACTAAATTATATTACAAGAAGCACAAGTGACAATGCAACACATGCATTATATTTTCTGCCCCTATTATCTGCCATTGCCTGGGGGATTTGCAAGTAAAGACAGGAAAATGGCAGTAGCAGCCAGTTCCAGATAATGAATTTATTTGCTCCAAAATTTTTCACTGTATTATTAAATTAGATTGGTTGGAACTAGAAAGTAACAAGACTTATTCTCTTATGTGTTTCATGAATTAATTTAATTCTATTTTAAAAGTCCTTTGAGTAGAACTGAATTTGTTTAAAATTTCCAACCTATTAACATTTACAGGTAACATAGTTTAAATATATAGGTACTGATCAAAGTCACAAACTTATAGCTATTATTATGAAACTTTCTTTCTTTGATTTTCTCCAGATTGATATTATTAATTCAGAATATGGATGATATTACTTTTTAAAAGGGAAAACTGTTTTCATTTGGTGCTATTTCTACCACCATCTCAACTTCAGGTTCATATGATAGTATAAACATTTTTAGAATGTATTAGACCTGTGGGAACGTGCTTTGCATGCACACGGCTGCATTCAATCCCAGTACCACCTACGGAAACGGCTCTAAGCTGAGCTGACTGTTGACCTCACTCTTGAATTAAACACATGGCATTTCTACAAGGGCCCAAAAATATAAAAGAAAAATATGCAAATTTAAATTCTATAAATGAGTTCCTATATGTCTTAAAATATTTGGGGACATGATTTAATTGTGCTCATTGGTATTTCAGATCATTCTAAGTGGAAACATGTAGTTACTGCCTTATTATAGTATTTGTATTTTTTCAAATTCCACATCATAAACTCCGAGACTCACGGAGACAGAGAAACATTCAAAATCAGAAACTGATAGATTTCCTACTACAGCAAGGGATAGAGCTCGGCAACACAGTGCCTACCTGACAAGTGCAAGATCCTGGGTATGATTCCCAGCACCAAAAAATGATAAAATAAATAAATACATTTATTGCTATATGAATTAAGTAAAATTTTGTACATAATATACTCCTCACACCAAGTACATGGAATAAAAAATAGGAGATGTTGTATTACAAGTATCCATGAAAACTACCTAACTTCCATATTCTGAACTTAGGCTTTTGCCCTTGAAAAAATACAAAGGATAGAGCAACTGAAGCTCAAAGCTATCATCGGCATGTGGCTGACATTCTGGTGATATAGCCAGGAGTGAGATGAAGGAGTCTCTTGTCTGTTAGATGCATAATTTTAAATATGGTGCTTATGTTCTTTCTTTGTTTCTTTCTCTGTTGTTTAATTGAACTACCAGCAATGGCAAACCTTTTAGAGCTCTCAATGATAACAGACAGCTTGCTGCAGCGTGTATGCCATACGCCTGCCACCACTGAAAAATGTGGCCTAGTGCTAGTTACATCACAGAAAAGCTAAAGTGGATTCCTACATTAAAAAGAAACTGAGGGCTGGCGAGATGGCTCAGTGGTCTAAAGCACCTACTTGGAACAAGATTGGCAAAGCACA
>NDGM011029402.1:0-11641 GCA_002564305.1 Octomys mimax
GCTCAATTGTGAAACTGTCTCTTTGATATTTGTTTCTCAATACAATAAAAAATAATAATAATAATAATTCATACTAAAAGTAAAAAAAAAAAAAAAAGAAACCAGTATCTCACTCTCAGTCAATAGAGAAGGCAAAATCTTGGAACACACAAAACAAGAATCTCTGACACAGGAGAGATACCTTAAAAACAAACTCTCTACAGAGATGTTCTGACTGTAATAATATGGCTACCTACTATCAAACTTTCATAAGAAGATATTACAGAAATCAAAATAATAAGTTGTTTCTGACATAGAAAACTGACAAAAAGGAGCAAAATGCATTTCAGAACCGCAGCCCACCCAGAACAGACTCAGGAGACATCAGCATAGAAGAAATTCGAAGCCACACACCCAAAATCTCTGAAATAATAGCAACTGAAGTAAAGAAACAACTGAAGAACAGTATAGAGGAAATCAGATCAGAGATAATCTCTCAGATTAAAAAAGAAATGCCAACTATAATGAAAGAACTATTGTTTCTTAAGAAACACTGATTTAAAAAATAGAATACAAAAATGATGGAAACCTTAAATGACCAATATAAGAAAGAAATAGAATGCATTAAAGATTCAAAGTGATAAACAAGGAATTAAAAACTTCTTTAAAAGTTGGCAAAAATGGGGCCAGGGAGATGGCTCAGTAGAATAAGTGCTTGTCTGGCAAGTGTAAAGCCCTGAGTTCAATCCCCATTTCCACCAAGGAAAAAAAAAAAGCTGGCAAAATCATTTGAATGAAAGTGAGGAGCAGGCCAAATAGCTCAGCAGATTAAAGCACCTGCAAGCAGTTGCAGAGGCCAAGGGTCAGATCCCTGGGCCTGCAGTGCCGGCCCCGCCCCTGGAGTGCACTGAGATGGCAATTGAGACTGGGTGTGGGGGCACACGCCTGTAATGCCAGCTCTTGGGAGACTATAAATAGGAGGATCACTACCAGTACAATCTAGTAGTAAGACCCTGAACACCCTGTAGACCCTTCCCTAAAATACAAAAAAAGGAAGAAGAAGAGGAAGAGGAAGAAGAAGATAGACCTTCAGACCTTAAAGACGTCATTGTAGCTAGTGAAAAGGTAAGGAAAGATCTCCAAAAACACAACTAGATCCAGGAAACAAAAATTCAATAGCTGCAAAATTATGCAAAGATTTACAACATGAAACTAATAGGCATAAATGAGAAAGAAGGAGACCACAAAAACAATATAAAAAGAATATTGGAAAAAGGAATAGCAGAAAACTCCCCAAATATGGGGAATCCATCTGACTTTCAGGTAACTGAGGCACATAAAACTCCAAATAATATCAACCCAATTAAAACTACACCCAGACATATAACAACCAAGATCCCAGAAATTCAGCAGAACAACATACTAAAAGCCACCAGAGAAAAGAAACATATCACATTTAAAGTAAAACCCATCAGAATAACAGCAGATTTCCCCTCACAAACCATCAAGTCAAGAAGAACATGGAGCAAAATACTTCAAGTTATACAAAAAAATAAATTCCAACTCAGACTGATATACCTTACAAAACTCTCTTTCAAGTTTAGTGGAGAAATGAAATACTTCCATGACAAAGAACAACTAAAGAAATTCATGACGATCAAACAAATTATATGCAGAATATTAAAAGATATTCTAAAAAGAGATCAAAATGCCCACAAGTCCAAGAATGACAACAGAAAACCCACCAAACATGGCAAATCATTAAACACAGGAGAAAAGTGGGGAACCAACAGCAGGAAAATAACATGACAAACATAAGTCAATACATATCAATTATAACCACCAATGTAAATGCACTCAATTCACCAATTCAAAGAAATAGACCGGCAGAGTGGATTAAGAAACAAAATCAAACAATATGCTGTATACAAGAGATATGAACTTTGCCATTTTTACCAGAGTCATGGAACACATTAATTTATGAACCCAGGTACCACTGACTTTGGGATTATTTTACTGAATTCCTGGAGGATACCTGGCACTATTAAAGTGTTGAAAAATAGAATAGAGAACAAAATAATTTTCTCAAATGTGCGGTATGCATGATACAATATATGTTGTATCCACATAGCAAGATACCATAACATGTAATTTATACCACTTCTTCTTCACCATTTGTAATTCAAATTCCCATTTTTCCAAGACTCATGTTCTAATAACTCCCATCTTTTAACTTATAAAACCATGCCAACTCTAGCCATTCAACAGATAACATTGTCTTGTAGTTACAAAAGAAATCACAACTACCTAAATAAAAGGTGAATGTCCTTGCTTCTCACCTTCACACATCCCGAGGTCTCCACTGCATCTTCTTCCTTACTGCTTTTCATAAAGAACCATTCCTTGTCTTTCACAAAATATCACCCCTGACCTTTATTATTTTATCTCCTTGCTCCAGTCACAACTCACATCTTTAATGCATCTTTTCTGTTTTCCCCTTATACTTAGGAACAGTTACATCATGTGCTCCCTTATCTGTTTTATTCCTGAGAGTAAGCCTTGCTTATTGGACTCAGCTGCCTTCTCAGCCTAGCTTTTATCTTTCAACTGCATGCGCCATAGCTTTTTAAACTTTATCTTCTTAGTCCAAACTTACAGTTCATACAGAGCACAATTATCTTGAGCAGTGAACACAAGTATATAGTATAATCTTTTTTTAGTTCTCTTCCGTCCTCCCTCCTTTTCCAATTTCCCTATCCCAAATTTCAGTCTGGTTGGTGGTATTAATCTGAGCTCATGTTATGGCCTATAGTACTTACATTCATTGATATTATTAGGTTCCTGTAGATGGTGTATCCTTATTCTACTTATTACCCCTTCCCTTTCTCTTCACTCTTTGTTCCTGTGGATTCCTTCCCTTTTCCAAAAGACCCATCCCATTGTCACCCTCTACCCATTCATTATTATTTTATGTGTCTATACTTTGACTCACTCAGATGAGAGTTTTAAAGTTTTTTTGTCTGATTTACTGCACTCAACACTGTATTTTCCAAGCACACTCATTTTCCTACAAATGTCTCAAATGTGTCTCTTTATAACCAAGTGGTATTTTATTATATGTAGACACACTTTCTTTATCCAATCATCTGTTGATGATACAGGTGCTTCCAGGCTTGACTACTGCTATAAACACTGACAAGTGTGTATCACTGTGTGATGCCTTATTCTGTTTGGGAAAGATGATGAGCAGGATAATAGTTTGGTCATATGGAATTTCTAATCTTAGCTATTTGAGAAGTCTCTGTGCTGATTTCCATAATGGTTGTAGTCATTTACATCTCCACCAGCAATGTAAGGAAAATTCTTCTCCTTCTTGTGTTGTCCACCAGCGATAGTCTTTCTCATCATAGCCTCACCAGCATTTGTTATTGTTTGCTTCCTTGATGATTTCCATCTTTTATGGATTCAGATTGAATCTTAGCATTGTCTTAGTTTTCATTTCTCTAATGGCTAGAAATGCTGAGCAGTTCTTCAAATATTTGTTGACAAATTGTACTATTTTTTCTGTGAAGTGTCCGTTCATTTCTATTGCTCATTCTTTGACTAGGTTTCTAATTTTAGGAATTTTTTTAGCTCTATATATTCTAGATATTGGTCCTCTGTCTGAGGAGTAGCTGGCAACACATTTTACCATTCTGGAGTTGTCTCTTGACTCTACCAACTGATTCTTTTGCTATACAAGAGTTATTTATCTTGACTTAGAATAGTAAAGGAAATTGGGGCAATAAAAGCAGTCAGAGGCCTTATAATAACTTAGCTCAACTCCAAAGCATAGAAATGGCATCATAATAGAATAAAAACAGATATGTGCATCAATGAAATAAAATAGAAAATGCAGAAACATCCAAACACAATCAAGTATTTGATCTTTGACAAAAAAAAACAAAGCATTTTGGAGGAAAGATAGCCTATTCAACAAGTGGTGCTAGGAAAACTGCTTATGTTTTTGCGGAAGATTGAAACTGGACCCAGTGAGAGTGCTGCATAGTAACTTAGAGTCAAAATGGACCACAGATTTAAACACTAAATCAGAAATATGTGCAGGAAGACAATATATGTATAATACTTGAAGACATCAGTGTAGGAATAGATTTCCTAAACATAATCTATCTTGAACTAGAAATAATAGCAAGCATCATCAAATGGTCTTATATCAGACTAGAAAGCATTTTTATTTTAAATAACTCTGCTGCCTAATAGTCCAAAACCCAGACAAACAGGAGCCAAACAGGAAAGCTGTATTTAGCCTTCAACTTTCTAGGGTGCTATACTATTGATTAAAATTGTTGACCTCTTTTGTCCTCAAATTTGGTGCTTCCTTTACACAGGCCTGGAAGTTGCACATTATCTTTTCCTGACTGCTTTTCTTACTGTGCTCATGCTGTGTGTTCTGTCTCTCACTTTCTCCCTCCTCTTCCTATTGGTCTCCTTCTCTCAGTCCCTTTCCTAATATACCTTAAATACATAGATCTTCCTGGCTCTATGTTCAGCACTTTATTCTTCCTCTACGAAGGCTTTCTGAGTAGAAATCCAGAAAAACATATCTACTCAAATACATACAAAATTCTGTGTTTTTTTAAGAAGCTAAAGAACACCTGAAAAAATTGGAATTAGTAACATTCAGTGATCCCAGGTTAAGAACTTTCATTAAAGAAACCTTGTTCTGTATGTTTTGTGTTAGTAATTTCACCTGCACTTTTGCCTTGATAAAGACAAAAACTCCAAAATTCACATCATCAATTCTATTATGAATTTCAAACTTCTACATTATCAATTGCTCTCTGGGCAATATAAGAAGGATTACTAGTCCCTCTTATTACATGTATCTGAAACCAGTCCTCTTGTCTAGCACCCAGAAGTAGTCCCCTTGAGTTTTTAGTCTTTTAAACATTTTAATACTACCTATTAATTTATAATATACAGAAGTGTACAATGCACAAGGTTTCATTGAATCTTCATAGACCCACTGATTAAGTGCCATTTTAATTGCTTTCTCTTTTATCAAATAATCCCTTAGAAAATACAAGTAAGATAGTCTAAGTAGTTGATGGTTTTGACTTTTTACTGGAAGGGTGCCCAAGACAGATGGGTTAGTGCAGGCTTTCAAAAAGAATCAGCAAAAGTTAGAGCGTGAATCTAGCTGCAATAGTGAAGAACTCTATGACCTTAGACAATCCTTACTGTGTAAGCCTCAGATTTCTTTATTTTCATTTTTATTTTTATTACACATGTAGTAAAATTCTTCTCCTTCTTGTGCTGTCCTATGACTTTCCACAAATGCATAATCATGAAAGCACCACTATAGTCAAGGTATGAAAAAAATTCCATTATTCAAAAAACAACACTTCCCTGCTGTCATCCTTGTGAAGTGAGGACAAGAGCCGGTAAGTGGAACAATGTAGTATGTGACTGTTTTCATCTGATTCCCTTTACATTTAAACACAGTTGTGATCCCTCCACATCTCTGCGTGTGCCAGTGGTTCTTCTCTTTGCACTGCAGGGCAGTATTCCACTGTGTGAGTGTATCATGGTTTGTTTAACCACTTTCTCAGCTGAGGGATTTTAGAGGGATTCAGTTTGAAGAGACTTAAATAAAATAGCAGAAACATGATGTCAGGTTTTCATCTGAATACAGGTCAAAATTTCACTTACAAAAGTACTCTGGAGTAGGGATGCTGGATGCACTGTAATTATACTATGTATAAGTTTATAAGAAACCACCAAGCTGCAAACTGTTTCAACAGAAGCTATATAATTTTTACTTTTCCACGAGTAACATGTGAGTGTCACTGCCTGTCCCTCTTTCCCAAGAATTTCCATCGTTCTTTTTTAATTTTCCATTCAATAAACATGTAGTGATATTTCACTGTGATTTTAATTTCCATTTTCCATCTTTCTTTTTACTGTTGTATATCTTTATTAAGCTTATTGGTACTATTTATTTATTTATTTATTTTAGGATAGGGTCTACAGGGTCTTACTGCGTAGATCGGACTCATACTGATCCTCCTGTTTACAGCCTCCCAAGTGCTGGGACTATAGGCGCAAGACACCATGCCCAGTCTCAATCACTGTCTCAGCATGCTCCAGGGGTGGGACCAGCACAAAATGGAGTCTTTTTTCTTTTTCTTTTTTTTTTTTTTTTGTATTTTTTAGTAAGGGTCTACAGGGTCTCACTGCATAGATTGGACTCATAGTGATCTGCCTGTGTTCAGCTTCCCAGAGACCTGGGATTACACCATACCCAGTCTCTTAGTGCACCCCTGAGGCAGGACTGGCATGACAGGGCAGGACAAGGATCGAACCCTGGCCACTGTATCTGCCTTAGCAGGTGCTTTAATCCACTGAGCTATTTGGCCGGCCCTAATTGGTACAATTTAGATATACACAATGATCACATTGATTGTAAAGAATTTGGACCTGTTCGTAGCATGACTTAGTTCCTTTTTTCCCATTGCTCTCTCCTCAAGCCCCCTTCCCCCACTTATTTACTTAGCTCTGTTTATATTTTGTCCTTTTTATCCTCCTCTCTCATTCATCTTGCCCTTAAAAATATTTTTTCCTATTTCACAATATCTATTTCATATTTTGGTTCTTATTTATACTTTCAGCTTCTTACACCCAACAAACCCTGCAATATTTATTTGTGTCATGCAACTACTTCTTGTACACTTTCCCCACCACCTTAAATAGGTCTTCGGCTTTGCCATAACATCTAGCATAAAGCTCCGCAAATGTATTCGTGATATTAATGCATTATAATTATGTTTGTGTATGTTTATTGGTTTTGCATAATGATATTTTAAACTCCATGCAATGGGGAAATTGCTGGCAATGTCAGAAAGTACTATTCTAAATATCACAAAATCTAAATCTGTAAACCAGGCAGCAGAGAAAAAAAAAATCCCACCTTAGGGTAGAAATGAGCAGTTTCTGCTCTTTTTGTGCCAATCAGGAAACAGTGCGCCGCTCGCCACAGGAGCCCAGGAGGCTGGAAGAACACTCAAATAATGCTCCTGCTGCTTCTCAGCATGCGGCCACTGCAGGCCAGATGTCAGGAATCCAGCGCAGTAGCCAGAGCAGCAAGCTCCCAGCCAGCCGTTCTTACAACTCAGTTTTAAGAGAAATCACATCAGTTACACCCCATAGTGCTGTATATGTGTGTGTGTTAGGTGCGACTCGACTGATTCGATAACTGCAATGGCTTGTAGGGCTAACGCACCAAGAATGATTTGATTTTCAGGAATCAGATTTGCTGCATGAACTATGGTTGTGATAGGAGGGACTAATTGTTAGTAGTGCTAATAATACGGGTCATTGTGTAGCTATGGAATGAAGAAAATAATGAGACTCACTTTGGGTTAGATTATTGGGTGATGCTATTAAATAGGATCAGTGTTGGAGGATACTTACATTAGACACAAGCTTACCTGAAAGTCATTTCTAAAAAGGAAGGTTAACCCACACAAGCAATCCAAAAGCAGAAGACAGATAGGCCTTCTTCAGAAGGATTTGCTTGCTGCTATAGGTTCCATAAACCAAAAGCCCCAGAGGCCTGTGTGGAGTTGAGCGTACTCTTCCATTTACTCCCCATTACTACTGTGGGTACTTGATTGTAGAAGAAGTGCCAGTGTTTCTGCCCCAGAATACACACACACACACACACACACACACACACACACAAAGAGGATACAGATTCCATCTCTGACATGCTCATCAGCATGACAAGTAAAAGACTTAGAGCTCATTTATACTCACATTCTTTGAATACTATAATTTGTTTTGTAGGGGAAAATGAGGCACAGCTGACAACTAGCCAGATTCACCTGTCTTACCGTGTTCGCCACCAGACACATGTAACGTCTCTGAATGGCTTGTTGCAAACTGAAATATTGTCATCTATTAGGGACAGCGAACCTGTCAGGGATGGAGAGCCAAACTGCAAGCCTAACCCACCTATTTATCTCTAAGTGCCAACACTGTCATTACATCTGAATGCTGAGCCTCTAGTTCAGAATAAACAACCCTACATTAACATCTCCTGTCTTAAAAGACAAACACAATAATGTGTGTGGTTTCATACAATGGAGACCTCCCTTGCTATTGCATCTAATAAGCAACTGAGAAAATGCTTAAATCCTGACCCTGTTTTTCCCTCCTATGTTATTCAGAGGGCTTAGTATCCAATGATGTAATGTATCCATCAGGAGAAAAGGAAATAAAAAACGTATTTTAATTTTGAACAGATTGCCAGGTTAATATTTTTCCTAGGAAAACTATCATTTTTAAACTTTAGAAGCACTTTGGACACAGTTTGTCATTATGTTTTGCTTTTAATACTAGCTACGTGGTCTCTTCAGGTCACGGGCTCAAACAATGCCCTGGATTTTTTCTAAAATTATGCCATAATATTACTTTTGTTAGTCACTGTCCCATCACTGGGACAAGATACCTAACACCTGCAACTTAAAGGTGAGGCATATTTGGCTTCCAGCTTCCGGTGGCTTCAGTCCAAAGTTGGCAGGTTCCAAGGCAGAAGGGTATGGTGGGAGGCATGGTAGAGGCAGCTGACCCAAGAAGCAGAGAAAAGATGCACAAGGGACAAGAACATATACTTGGAGGTCAAGCCCCTGGGACCCACTTCCAACAAGGCCCCACCTGCTAGCAGCACAGTTAGTGACTGACCTTATCAACAGCTACCTGTGACACCCCTCTCACTTCCCAAATACGTGAGACTTTGGAGCTATTTTAGATCTTAGCTATAATACAACCATAGATATGTTTTATTCATGCCATTATGTCCTGGAAACTGGGCACCCTGACATTAACAAATAGCTACTACACACATTCTTCATCCAACTTTTAGGAATAAATAGAAAGTTGCCCTCCCTCTATATTTGGGGACAGGCAATGTATAGACACAAAACAATGAGAAACAAAGCTAAGTATCTATAAATGGAGAAAATTAGTAGGCTCCTCTGGCAAGAGGAAGAAAAATAATTATCAGCTGAAGTTCCTGGGGCTAACCTGTGAGAGACTGTCAAAGTTTGTAAGCTCAGAAATAGCGCTGGGCAAAGGAATTAGGGGGGCGCTGAGTAAGATATGGGAGAAACACAGATGCACTCCACAGCCTCAGAGACCAGTGAGTGGGACAAGGTGGAGGAAAGTTAAAGGGAAACAGGCCAGGCTAGAGACCACTGCCTGAAAGCGGTAGGTGAGAAAAGAAACCAAAAAGGAAAACAATACTGGCCAAAGCTGGAAACAGAAGAGGAGAGAAAAAGAGGCACTTAGTAACACAGGTGCTCTTTTATTGTTGAAGGAAAGGTCATAAGTAGGACAATGTGGAGAAAATGACAGCATTGACATGGGAGGTGTCAATATATAACTCCACCTTTGCGTCTCCTGTAACCTTTTCATACACCATGATGCTTACTCTGGAAATACTCAAGAGAAATAACCCAACAGATGAAAGAAAAATTCTCTTGCCCTAATTTTATGTTTTAGAGGTTTCTGTTGTGGCACCATTACCTTAAAACTGTCATTCAGAATTACTATTAAATCTTCTAGGGCACTACAAGATCCATAATTAGCTAGTATTTTCTGTAATTAAATACAATATAGAATTCGATGGTGTGGATGTTAGTAAACCCGGAGTGGCTGTTTTCCTGCCACCCATCCCCTGAATGGATCACCTTTTGTTCAGCATGTACATAATTTAAACTATCTGATTTTGCATTCCTCCTACTGCCCGGGGGTAGATAAATCTCAGAATGGCTGACAGTGTGTCTTGTAAGCACTATGCATGATAGAGAGAAGGGTACTGATGGAGCAAAAGACTTTGAAATGTCATCTTGGATCAGTGCACAGCACGACTCAAGGTTGTACAGATGGAGAAGTCTGAGGAGCCATTAACTATGTGTGTCAATATCCTGAAATACGCTGAGAATTTAAACTGGCCGTTTTTTAAAAGTCATTTGAAATGTTTACCTTGACTTTTCCCATGAGAATATCTTTCATATTATCTGACAACTAGGATTAATTAACATGTCTCAGGTCAGATTTAATTTAATTATTTAGGACAAGAGTCCCCATGTAGATCAGTTACTTTATTCTCATGATTGATTGATATTTCATACACAATTACAGGGCTAAACAAATCAAAACTATTAAGAGTCACACAAACATACACAATACAAATGTTAAATCTATAAAGCTCTCAGTTGGGGCTGGCCAAATAGCTGGGCAGATTAACGTGCCTGCAAGCAGGCACAGGGCCTGGAGGTTCAATCCCCTGGCCTGCTGTGCCAGCCTCGCTCCCGGGGGGCACTGAGACAGCCACTGAGACTGGGCGTGATGGCGCGTGCCTGTAAGCCCAGCTCTTGGGAGGCTGTAAACAGGCAGGTCACTACAAATCTGATCTAGTAGTGAGATCCTGAACACCCTGTAGACCCTTCTCTAAAATATAGGAAAATAAGATAAAATAAAAACTCTCAATTCAACGCATCGTGTAGCAAATATGATCAGTCACATAATCATATTTTCAATTTTTGTACTGATATGAGCTTATATAATTCCAAGTTTCTAAAATTATTTTGGAATCCTTTACAGAAAATGTTAAGACCTAGGTTGAAGGAAAGGAGAAAAGAAAGAAAGAAGAAAGAGAAAATATATATATTTGTATATACATAGGATAGCTTAGATAATTGTACTATTGATTTCTGCTGGTTTATTGAAAGGAGTGGTTTAATGCTTAATTTTTTTTCTTCTTTTAAATTTTTTATAATGTTTGACCAATTTTGTATGCTTATATCTGTTAAACTGAATAGCTAACTCAAAGACAACAACATACAATATAACCACCATTGAATTCTTATCATTTTGCTTAGTGAAGTTCTATATCACTTCTAATTTTTTTACTATATTTTATTATCTTTAAAAAATAAAAAGTAACATATAAAATCATTCTATTATTAGCATGTTTTTGCCTATTTATCTTTGCAATTCCAGCAGTTTCTCTTTTGTTATGGAAACTACTTCTTTTTACACAGGTATCAAAAATTGTATTTTCATTGTGAATGATGGCTTGTAACACCATAAAGTATGCCCAAGGGAGTTGGTTCTGGATGATAAGAGAAGCCAGCTTCCCTCATCAGCAGTGTCCACTAACCACAGGAGCCCCATGGGGAGGACATGAGGTATGCTGCATGCAGTACAGAAAGTTGGTGTCAGAAGTGACAGGGAAAAGCTCTGCAGGTCATAATTGTCAACTGACTTTGGAATTGCTAACCCTCAAGAATGAGGGTTATGACCTTCACCTGCAGGAGTGGGGTTTTCTGGAATCCTTCACAGCTGAGGGTCTACAGAGATATGTTGGGGAAACACTTACCAACCTGAGTATCAAGACAAGAAAATACATGATGGCCAGTTGGAGGCAGAGGTACATGAGGGAAGTTGGGAGGAGGAGCATTGGGAAGGACAGGCGTTCAGAAGTAGGAGAGGCAAAATCCAGGTGTGGGGACTGAACCTGAAGGAGAAACCCAGCAGATGGAGTTTGGTAGAGTGGGGTAAGGGGGTAGAAAAGAAGGGCTGACCTTAGACTGCC
>NDGM011029422.1:0-13671 GCA_002564305.1 Octomys mimax
TTGTTTATTTGATTACATAAAGTTCATCTATGGTGTGGTAAGAATCTGTACTCCGTTTGTTTTTATGGCTGAGTAATATTCCATTGACTAAAATAAAATACTGAATATAATATTTATCCATTTGCTGGCTGATGGACATTTAAATTGCTTCCATCTTTTAGTTACTATGAAAAATGCTGCAATGACTATTCAATGTAAACATGTTATTAATTACTTTGGTTATATAGCTAGAAGTGAAAATGCGTTATGTTTACTATTGAAGAACTGCCAAACTCTCTCTCACTCTCTCTCTCTCTCTTTATCCCCCCATGCATGCTACGAAAGCATTCTAATACTTTCGATATCCCCAGCTCTATCAAACTGTTTTCTAAAGAGGGTGTGCAATTTTATACTTACAACAGCAATATAAACATGTTTCAATTTCTCTACATCCTTGTAATACTTATTATTATCTTTTTATTTTGGTCATGCTATTTAGTGGGAAGTAGCATCTCACTGGTACTTTTCATTTGAATGTTCCAAATGGTTAATGTTGTTTTAACGTTTTTCAAAAGTGCGCATCATACATTTGCATATTGTCTTCTCTGAGAAAATGTATACCTAAATGCTTTGCAATTTTTAAATTGAGCTTTTTATCTTTTGAGTTATAGGAGTTCATTATACATTCTAGAGATGAATCCTTTATCAGACATATGCTTTATAAATATTTCTTCCCATTCTATGAATTACCTTTTTACTTTTGAGATGGCATCCACTGAGGCACAAAAGTCATTAATTTTTCTTTCTTAAAAATTTTATTCCTTTTTTATGTATTTGCTACAGGGTCTCACTAAGCAGCTCAGACTCATAGTGATCCTCCTGTTTTCAGCCTCGCCAGTGCTGGAGTTACAGGCAAGCACCACCACGCCCAGTGTCAGTGGCAAGCTCAGCCTGTCTGGGGGCAGGGCCAGCACAGCATGTGGTGCCAGGGATTCAAGCATGGTCCCTGCACTTGCCTAAGCTTGCCTAAACCTACGTAAGCAGGTGCTTTAGTCCACTGAGCTAGCTCGCCAGCCCCCATTAATTTTTCTTAGGTCAAATTTTTATGTCTCTGTTCTTACTACTTGTGCTTTTACAATCCAACATAACAAGATCACAAATATTCTTAAAAATCAAACAACCATAACTGTGAGGATGTATTTTTTTATCCTCCATTTCACTCCACTGGTTTATATGTCTCTTCAGTACTTTTGCCAGTGTACATTATCTTTATTACTATAGCCTTGTAGTAAGTCCTTTGTTTTTCAAAGATGTCTGGCTACCATGAGTTGGTATGAATTGCCATGTGAATAGTAGAATCAGCTTGCCAATTTCTGCAACAAAGCCCACTGGGACCTCAAAAAGACTTGTTGAATCTGTAGTAAAATTTTACAAATATTGCCAAATTTAAAATATTGTCTTCCAATCTATGTAAATGTCTTTCTGCTTATTTCAGTCTACTTTACTTCAACAGAATTTTCTAGTTTAAAGTAAAACTTTTAAACTTCTTTTATTAATTTTATTCTCGAGTATTTTATTCCTTTGGAAACTACTGTGTACTAAATTACTGCTTTCATTTTCAGATGACTACTGCTAGTACTGTTACCTGTTAAGGCTACAACAACAAAGCACCACCAGCTAGGTACTTATAAAACAGAGAAGAATGTATTTCTTATAGTTGTGGAGTTGAGGAAATGCAAGATGAAGGTGCTGGCAGATTGAGTGTCTGGTGAAGGCCCATGTGCTTTATCCTCACATGGTTAAAGGAGAAAAGTTCCCCTGAGCCCCCGTGTAAGGCCACTAATCCCACTCATGAGCCTTCTACCTTCATGACCTAATCACCACTCAAGAGAACCACCTCCTAATATCATCACCTTGGGAGTTAGGATTTTAGCATGTGAAATGGGGTGGGATACAAACTCAGGTCATAGCAGCTACAGTACAGAAATAGAGTTAAGGTACACTCAGTTTCCGGTTGAGCCAGAAGGATCTTGGGAATTATTGTAATTCATATATATATATATATATATATATATATATATGAATTACAGTATATATGTAAGACAAATACTGAAATACTGGAAATCAATAGCTATGGTTAGAGCCATCAAAAAAAACTGAGATCCTGGTCTGGCCAGACAACTCTGTGGACTAAAGTGCCTGCTTACGCAGGCGCAGGGATGGGGTTCATGCCTGGCATAACGCGCCGGACCCACCCCCAGGTGCACTGAGACTGGGCATGGTGGCGTGCACCTCTAATTCCAGCTCTTGGGAGGCTGAAAACAGGAGGATCACTACGAGTCCTATCTGTGTACTGAGACCCTGTAGACCCTGCACTAAAATACATTTAAAAAAATTGAGATCCTAAGCCAACTGCTGCTCCCCAAACTGAAAAACAGCCTAATAAATACAGAGAATCATAGTTTATTAAAGCATAAACACAGAATCAGAAACCAAAGTGGAAACCAGCAGTACCCGGGGGCTATGCTTTGTATGTAATGTCCCCTCAAAGCCTCCTGTGGTCATAAGACTTTGCAGAGGTGGCTGAATCCCAAGTGTACCATGCTGGGATTAAGGTTGGGTGGTTGTTAGATCAGTCCACTGGCTGGATTGGCACTGCCCTAGTCACAGCAGTCTGGCTAAGATAAAAAGGGATAGAAAGAGGCTTTTCTTCCCCTTCTGGCTCTTGTGGCCTTTTCTGCCTTCTGCTGCCATGAATGTTACCCCTCTGCCATATGAAACCCTGCGTTGGAGCCAGATGATTATGGACAAAATCCTCCACAAAATGAGCTAAATAAACTTTTCTTTCTTTAACTTTGGATATTGAGTATTTTGTCCAGCAATAAGAAAAGTAACTAAGACAAAGGACAAGAAAAATTACACTGCTCTGACAAATTTCTAGAGTTTCATTGTAAACAAGCTTAAGAGTTAAAAACTCTAGGAAGTTCTGGTCTTGAGGATAAGGGACATATCATCATAGGTTTGCTTCTTGTAGCCCTTCAAGGCTGTCAAAGTGAAAAATTAGAGAAAAGTCTCCTATATTTCCTGCGAGAAGATAAAAGTAGAAATTGTAAAATACACCTTAAGCATTCTGTTCTATTTTTCATATCTGTTCTTCAGGTCAGTTGTTTTACAAGAGCCTAACCAGACTCTAATCAGCCTGAGAGAAAAGATACAGTGAAACCCAGTCCATTTTAAGCCTTTAACTTTGAGTAAGGGAAATAACCAAGTCTTTTGTCTTCTAGCCTTGTTACTTCACTAAAAGGGAGAGGAAGAGGCTGAGAAGCACTTGTGAAAGTCACATTCCAAAGAAAAGAGCTTATTAAAAGACTAAAACCTGATCACACCTCTGCTGGGCAAGCTTCTCCCCAGATTTTACCACCACATCAGTAAGGCTCCTGTATAATGACAAGATGTTACAATTAAAGGAACTATGCTCAGAAAATATGAAGTGTAGTCTAATTCCTAGCCAGATAAATATGAAACACCTTATGCAAAACTTATGCACCTCAGTTTCTTTTACAGTACTCAGTATAATTTTGAAAAAGGTATAGAGCTGGTCAGATAGCTCAGCAGACTAAAGCACCTGCTTAGGCAGAGCACAGAGGCCGGGATTTGATCCCCGGCTAGCTGTCCCAGCCCTGCCCCGGGGGGGCGGGGGGGTGTTTAAGAGGGCGATGGAGACTGGGTGTGGTGGCGTGTGCCTGTAATCCCAGCACTTGGGAGGCTGAAAACAGGAGAATCACTATGAGTCTGATCTACATAGTGAGACCCTGTAGACCTTGTCCTAAAATACATTTTTAAAAAATCAAAAAACGGGCCAGGGCAATGGCTCAGTAGAATAAGTGCTTGCCTGGCAAGCACAAGGCTCTGAGTTCAATCCCCATTTCCAGAAAAAAAAAAAAAAAGGCATACTAAAGAAAAAAAATGAATTTTGAAGAGACATAACAAGCATGAAAGCAAGACTCGTATTTGGCAAAGATTTTAGTATCGTATTGGGAATTCAAAATAACTATGATTAACATTAACAATAACTATGGTCTAATGAAAAGATTAGGCAACATCTAAGAATAGATGGCAATGTATGCAGAGCAAGAGAAACTGTTGGAAAGAATCAAACACACAGAAATGATAGAAATCAAACACACAGAATCTAAATAGGGCTCCTTTTACGAGTTCATCAACTGAAGAAAGGATCAGTGAAATTTAAGAGCTGTCACTAGAGGCAGGTGTGGTGACACCTATAAATCTCAGCCTCTCAGGAAGCTGAGGCATGAATCTGGTAATCTTGAGGCTAGCCTGGGAAACTACAAATTCCTATCTCAAAGGAGGGAGGCAGGGGAGATGGGGATGCATTTTTGATGCTCCTTGGGTTCAATCTGTAGTACATCAAAAAATAAAAATAAATGAAACAAACAATAAGCAATGTCAACTGACACTTTAAAAACAGAAATGCAAGAGAAGAAAAGCATGAAAAAGAACAGAATCCAGTACATGCAGAATACTTTTATTTAATTTATTTATTTATTTATTTTTGGTGGAACCAGGGATTGAACATAGACCCTTGTGCTTGCCAGGGAAGTGCTTATTCTACTGAGCCATCTCCCCAGCCCCAATTAATTTATTTATTTTGGGTTCCTGGGGATCGAACTCAGGACCCTGTGCTTGCCAGGCAGGGGCTTATGCCACTGAGCTATCTCCCCAGCAATGCAGGATAATTTTAGAAAAGTACAACATTTGGTCAACAAAGATATCAGACAGTGAAAATAGGAACAGGAAAAATGCTTAAAGTAATAATGGCTGCTAAATTTCCAAAATTAATAACAGACAACAAAATATCTTTCCTGCAACCTCAAATAACACTAAGCTGGATAAATACACCTAGCTATCATACACTCAAGCTTCAGAAAATTAAAGACATTGAGAAATTCTGAAAGAAGCCAGAAAAGGGGGAAATATTTTAACTGTAGAACAGTAAGTAAAAACATTGTAATAAACTTCCCAGAAATACACAATCAAGAAAAGAGATGAGCCCCACCCACCAGGCATGCTGAGATGGTGACTGAGTCTGGAAGTAGTGGTGCATGCCTGTAATCCCAGCACTCAGGAGGCTGGAAACAGGAGAATCACTATGATTCTGATCTACGTCGTGAGACCCTGTAGAACCTACAACCCCCCCCCCAAAAAAAAACAATAATAATAAAAAGAAAAAAGATGAGTAAAATATTTGAATGTTGAAACAAAAATACAACCAACATAGAGTTCTATATTCTGAAATCCTTTAAATCAAAAAGAAGAATGAAAGAGGAATGAAATCTTTCTCATACAAAAGAAAATTGAAGCTTTCCCATCATTATGTATGAAGAGACTGTTGTTCCCTATGGTGTGTTCTTGATAATTTTGTTTTAGAAAATTGACCATTTATTAATACATTTATTTCTGGGCTCCTTATTTCATTGATGTATGTGTCTGGGTTTTTTTGTTTTGTTTTTATTTTGCTGTTACCATACTGCTTTAATTATTATTGTGTCTTAGTCCATTTGTGCAGCTATAATATAGTATTTTAGTCCAGATATTTAATTTTAAAAAAACAGAAAGCCAATTCTCTCAGTTCTACAGTCTGAGAAGACCAAGACTGAGGCATCTGCAGATTCAGTGTCTGGTGATCACTAGTGCTCTCTGCTTCCAAGACGGTGTCTTGTTGCCAAGTCCTCACATGACAGAATAGAGAAGGACAAACGTCCCAGCTCCCTCCCTCCAGTCTCATTTATAAGGAATCATTCCTGTCCACGAGAGCAGAGCTTTCATGATCAGCCTCGTGAACATCCTAAGGGCTCACTTTCAAGGCTGCTGAACTGGAGTTTAAATTTTGCTTTTGGGGAGGACATAAACATTCAAACTATACAGCAAATACTTTTGTAGTAGATTTCAATCAAAATTTCTTTGGTTATTTAGAAACTTGTGGTTTTATATTCATTTTAAGATTTTTTTTTCTACTTATGTGAAAACTTTTTAAATTTTTGATAGAAACTTCATTGAGGAGCCAGGGAAATGGCTCAGTGGAATAAGCGCTTCCCTGGCAGGCGCAAGGGTCTGAGTTCAATCTATGGTTCCGCAAAAAAAAAAAAGAAGAAAGAAAAAAGAAAAGAAAAAGAAAAAGAAATTTCATTGAACCTATAAATCATTTTTGGTACTATATATTAACATTATTTCTTCTAATTCATAACACAGTATCTACTTATTTGTGCATTATTAAATTATTTTCAGGAATGATTCATAGTTTTCAGCATATATATTTTCACTTCCTTTGTTAAACTTATTTCCACACATTTTAGCTTTCTAATAAAATAGTTTTCTTGAGATCTAATTAAAAATTTTTATATATTTAGTACAGGGTCTACAGTGTCTCAGACACTCATAGTGATACTCTTGTTTTCAGCCTCCCAAGTGCTGGGATTACAGGTGTGCATCACCATGCCCCGTCTGTTTTCTTGAGTTTTAATAGTTGGCTAGTGTTTAAAAAGACACATAAAAGAATGAAGTTGGCCTTTCATCTCACATAATTTACAAAAATCAGTTCAAAATTGTATAATAGATATTCTGAAGTGAAAAGAAACTGCTCAAAAGGAAAGAGAAGCTGGAATGGGAGAAAGGAGAAAAGGTAGGGAAAAGGAAAAACTAATAAATACACACACAAGATAGTTAAGATAGTTATATTACTAGTTGCTGTTAGCTCATTGAAAACAAAGTCTTATGCCTATAGCTTATATCATGAGCAACTACTTCAAAGACAACAATACACAATGTACTAACCATTGTTACTCTCCTACAATCTTATTTTGAAATTTCACACGATTGTTTTTATTGTTTATTTTTATTTGCTTTAAAATAAAAAAATTCAAAATTGATTAAACACTTAAATATAGACTCTGAAATTATAAAAGTACCACAACAAAACAAAGGGGAAAGCCCCAGGACATGGCCTAGATGTTGATTTTTTTTTTTATATGCCCCTTAAAGTACAAGTAACAAAAGCAAAAACAAATGAGATTGTATCAGACTAATAAGTTCTGCATAACAAAGGAAGCAATCAGAAGACTGAAAGGCCAAACTGTGGAATAGAAAAGAATATTTGCAAATCATATATCTGCTATGGAGTTAATATGCAAAATACATAAGAAACTCAACTCAATGGAAAGAAAATAACCTAATTAATAAATGAGCAAAGGATCTGATACACATTTGGTAAAAGACATACAAATGGCCAACAGATACATGAAAAAGTATTACACTTCACTAAGCATCAGTGAACTGCAAATTAAAACCATAATAAAGCATTACCTCACTCTTATTACAGTGGCTATTAGACAGATGAAAGATAACAAATGTTGGCAAGGATGAGTAGAAAAGAGAACTTTTGTATAATACATAGCCATTATAGAAAATAATATAGCGGTTCCTCAACAAATTTAGAATAGAACTATGACATGAATGAGGTACTTTACTACTGGGTGTACATTGAGGTATTAAAATCAGTATTTTGAAGAGAAATCTCTATGTAGATTGCATGCACAGTAGCCAATATACAGATTAAACTTACATCTATCAACAGATTTTTGGATTAAAAAATGTAGTATACATACACAGTGAAAAACTATTCAACCTAAAAGAAATGGAAAGAAAAATAGCCTGTCACTGCACCATGGATTGAAATATTGATTTCAAATGTCAAAACAACCTTGAAATCTTAGGATAAATCACAATTCATTATATTTTATGTTTTGCTAATATTTTTAAAGTCTGTGTATATATTCATGAGTGATATTGGTTTGTAGTTGTTTTGCGACCTTTGTCTCAATTTGCCATCAGAATTACTAGACTTGTTAAATGATAGGAAACATACTCTTATTTTCTACTTTTTGGAAGAGGTTGTAAAGAATTGCCATTATTGTTTATTTTTAATTAATTCTTTTAATTAATTGAAAGTCACTGGGACACTGTTCTGCTCTCCTGGCCACCATGAAGTGGTGCACGACGCCTGTCATCATGTTCCTGTCTTGGATCCACTCAGTCACAGACCAACCCTTCTGAAACCCCTCTCACGGCTAAGAGTTGGACATACATCCCAGATAAGATTTTTGAGTTGAACTTTTGATCCACGCTGTAACTGTTGAGACTTTATGGAAATCACTCTTTTTGGTTGTATGCAGGACAGCTGTATTAGGTTAGGCATAATGAAGAATGTGTTACTGTCCTTACCTGGACAATATGGTTTAAGGAGATGTATTTGGGGGTCAAGCTGACAAGGGCTGGATTATGACAGTTAAGCTTAACTGTGAACTTAATTGGCTTGGGAAGCACCAAAGAGATTAGTAAAGCATATTTTCTGGTGTCTCAGAAGCTTATGTTCCATGGCCTCGGTGTCTTTCTCTGGTCCCTAGTCTCTTTACCCTCTGGCCCTGTTCCCCTGTTCTGTCTCTTGGCCAACATGACATAAAACACCTTCGCTCCCCTTGCCCTACTGTCATGATAATTCTATCTTAAAGCCAGCTCATCATGAGCTGAACCCTCTCAAACCATAAGCCAAATTAAATTTCTTTTCTTTAGAAACAACAACAACAAAAAGAATCATCAAATTCACCAGTGAAGCCATGATGGTCTGAACTTGCTTCTGGGGATAGGTTTTGAGTACTTACGTAATCTCATCCCTATACAGCTACAGACCTAAGATGTTTTATTTCTCTGTAAGTGGATTTTGGTAGTTTAATATCTCAGAATTCAACTATTTAATTTGTTCATATTTGCTTGAATTTGAAAAATGAATGTTAGTCTTTTTATTATGTAAGCAACACACAGACATAGTTTCAAATTTAAAAATTTAAGTAAAAATAAATATTCAAGCATATGGATGTATTTAATATATGTAAGCAAATAGAAATATTTAATTCATATGTATGCGTATATGCAACTACATAGGTTTTACATAAATTTTATATCTCACATAGAGCTATCTAACGGGATAGTCTTTCTAGAACTCTATAATCCTACTTACAGTATGGAACATCTACTTTATAAATACCTTATAACAAGATGTATTTAAAAATCATAAAAAGACATTACAAATAAATATTTAGCAATAAGGCCAGCCAAATAGCTCGGTGGATTAAAGTGCCTGCAAACAGGTGCAGGGGCCAGGAGTTTGATCCCCTGGCCTGCCTTGCAGGCCCCATCCCCAGGGAATGCTGAGACGACAATTGAGACTGGGCATGGTGGTGCACACCTGTATCCCAGCTCTTGGAGTCTGTAAAAAGGCAGCTCACTAAGAGTATGATATAGTAGTGAGACCTGAATACCCTGTAGACCCTTCCTTAAAATACACACAAAAAAAATTAGTGGTATACACAACTATTATGTTAATAATAGTTCTTTGTTCAGTGGCCAAAACATGTTACAAAGCAGCATATTCATGACAAACTCACATATTTGTTTTTTTAGATGGGAGACACTAAAAGTATATAAATCTACACACATAACAATAAGACAGTGATAGATTTAATGGAAATTTTACTGTTTTGTAACTATCTTAGTCTATAATATCCATACATTATATACATGTGTATATCGTTTATAAGCAAGTGAATACATATATACAAAATAAGAGTAGCAAAGAGACCATAAAATAGTAGATACTTTTCAAATTGTCTCTATTCTCATAATAAAAGCAAAAAGATTACATTCTCTATCTTTTCTCATATTGGGTAAAAAACAAAAAGCAAAATCTAGTAATATGTTTGTAAAAGGCACATATAAATTAAAATGATAAAAGGATACATTTTTAAAGAGATATACTACATAAGTACAAAACAAGGTAAGTACAAATGGCACAATTACTGTTAGAAATATCAGTTCCAAACATTAAGTAGGATACTAGAGACTAGTATCTTAATAAAAACTAACAGTTCACAAATATATAACATGGATAAACTTTTAAGTACTACAGACCAGTGAACTATGTAAATCAAACAGTATTAGAAATTCAAAGAAACTTGTCAATCCCCAATTATTGTGGGAATTGTTAAATCTCTCCTTCCTCCCTCCCTCTTTCTCTTTCTCTGTCTCTCTCACCCTGGTTGGCCTCGAACACTACATAATCCTGCCTCAGTCTTCCACATGCTGGGATTAAAGGCATGCACCACTATGCCTAGCTATATTTTTTAAAACAGGTAACACGAAAATAATATTAATTACACAATTACTGATAGCTACTAAACAAAAGTGCTATCCCTACATATTTACAAACTATAATCAGTTCTAGAGCAAGAGATTAACAAGAGAGAATTTGAAGTGGAAGAAACAGAGCTCACTGATAAGTAATCTAGGAGAAAATGGTATTGCCAAAGTTAGAATGTCAGCCAAACGTACAGGCCCTTAGCTGTTTGGCTGAGATTCAAAGTAACTTTCTAAGTCATAGAAAATGAGTATGACTTGGGACCACATTGTTTGTTAGGTTCCTGACAACAAGGACTAACAACAAGGCATCCAGGGACAAGATGTGAAATGGAGACTCACAACCAAAAGGAATTGTTTAGACAGTTGCTGGAATTGAAACAAGGTCATTAACAGATTGTTACAAATGTGACCTAATGCTGAACTATAATATATGGAATTAGAGCTAATTCAATACATTCATTGTTAACTTTTTATTCAGTCTTATGTTCAAGCAAATATTCATTGAATTTCTATTAATAATCAAGTCCTTGTGGAAGCAGAGATTAAAATGCTGAATAAAACACTCTATTTCTATCCTATTTTAAAATGTATTTGGTACAAGCTCTCACTACATAGTGATCCTCCTGTTTTCAGTCTCTCCAGCACTAAGATTACAGGCCTGCACACCAAACCTGGCTCAGTGCACCTGCAGTTGGGGCGGACCCAGCAAGTAGTACCGGAGATCAAAGCCCTGTCTCTGTGCTTGCCTAAGCAGGCGCTTAGTCTGCTGAGCTATCTCGCCAGCCCTTTATTTCTATCCTTATTACAGTAATTTACTTCTGATAGCAATTGGTAATTATCATTTCTAGGCACACAATGATCTCCTAGGCTGCTTTTCAAAAACTGTAATATCTGAGCTCCAGCTAGAGACTTTAGAGTTAAAGGGTCAAAATGGGCGTAGGGGACGGGGACGGGAAGATGGCTCAGTAGAATAAGTGCTTCCCTGGCAAGGGCAAGGGTCTCAATCCCCAGTTCTGAGAAAAAAAATAAAAAGAGATTGGTGTAGGGAACTATTTTTTTAAAGGTCCCTTGGGTTATTCTTACATGTGGTTGGGGTTGAGAAAAAAATGCTGTAAGTGAAGCTGAGTACAGTAAGGTTTGGGCTAAAGTGGATGTAAATAACTACAGGTGCCAGTAACAGACTGCTGTGACTGAAGAGTCAGGATCTTTAAAGCTTCATCACTCAAGACACTCTGCTTCTGAAGTCTTCAGTTACCCTCTTTTTCCCTTCCATCTGTGGATTCCTGGGATAGTCTCCCATTTTCTTTTAGCACTTGGCCTAAAGTTTTTCCTTCTAATCTAACTTTTCATGATTTCCTATTACACCAACAATCCTGTTGATAACTCCTCCAGCATCTGGGTTTCATGCTTCCTTAACCTCAACAACTCCGAAAACATTCATTTCCTTTCCTCTTCTGTCATTGAGCAACTTAAGTAAACTTTGTACCTGATTACTATTTAAAAAAAAAAAATGCTCCAAACTTATGCTGAGAGCTAACAGAATTCCTCACCCACCTCCAATACCAGCATGGAATAAGAAGGTGGTTTTTAGTATCTCAAACAGAAATCCTAAACAAATTTTACACTAAAATTTATGTACTATCAAACACATTTTAGGTTAATATTTTTTTTATGTTTCTTTAATTTTTTTGTATTTTAGGGAAGAGTTCTACAGGGTGTTGAGCATCTTACTACTAGATTGGACTCATAGTGATCTGCCTGTTTACAGCCTCCCAAGAGCTGGGATTACAGGCGCGAGCCACCACGCCCAGTCTGAATTACCATCACAGCATGCCCCGGGGGTGGGGCCATCACAGCAGGCCTGGGGATTGAACCCCCAGCCCGAGCCTGCGGGCAGGTGCTTAATCCACTGAGCTATTTGGCCGGCCCCCCTTTAGGTTAATACTTTTGATGAATTAGCCTAGAAACCTAACTTTTCTATTGTGTTATTTCCATAATAAAAGAAATTCTAAGCTCAAAAATAAGCAACCTACAATTACATTTTTGAAAATTAACCTAATCGCTGCTTATACCATATATGGGCCAGGGTTTCACATGACTGCACTATTTACATGGACATGAATTATGAGCAAAGGAGAGACGCACAAGATCCACACAAGTTTTAACTTACATTTGTGAAGTCACAAAATAAAAGTTTATTCTAAAACCATATGTCCTGGATATCTTCACCCAAGAGTAGTTTCTGAAAAGGAACTGTCATTAGCCATTCCTCATTTTGAGGAGAGAGAACTAGTCTTCCTTACCTCTCACTAAATAAACTTGGTTTTCAGTGTTAATGTTTACTGAAATTCTTATGAAAAAAATTATGCAATGTCAATGTGAACCTAATGCTTTCTTACTTGTTTCCTGTTAGTTCTCTTTCTTTTCCCTTCATTCATTTGTGAGTTCTCTCCTCCCTCTCATAATATTCTGTATAGGTCAAAACATTCCTATCATTGCTTACAAATTCATGGCAAAAAGGTTACAAATTATTTTCCCTTCCTTTTCATCATGTACTCTGATGTCTTATGAAGGTACACTAAGGGACAACTAGAACATAGTGAAAGCTTACAGAAATTAAAAACACCTTTGTACAAGGCATTTTATTCCTTTGCTGGGGATAGGTGGAGAGGACACAGGGAGCTAGGAATTGAAATACATATTTTTTTCTTTTCTGATTATAAATATAATCAATGGTCTTGTAAATTAAACTAGAAAATTACAAGAAGCTATAAGAAAGATAAATCACTTCTGATTACACCACATTGAAGTGGTTAACACTAATATTTTGGTGTATTTGCTACAGGCCTTTACTGTGTAGAGAGAACGTGGTTACCAGTCTGGATTATTAAAAATTTAGGGGATCCTCACTCTAGTTAGCACCCAGGCCTGGACTGTGAGTGGGGCAGCCCAGGGACCTCCAGATCCTCACTCCAGTCAGCACGCAGGCCTGGCGTGTCAGTTGGACCACCAAGGCCCCTCCAGATCTTCATTCTTGCCAGCGAGCAGGCCCGGTGTGTGAGTGGGACCACCCAGGACCTGCCAGATCCTATCTCAGCCAGTACCCAACCTGTCCTGGGACCCCATGGACTCACATTTCAGCCAGTGCACAGGCCAGGCATGTATATGGAACTTCCCATATCAGACAGACCCAGTGTGGAACCCTGCAGCAGAATTACCTGCAGAGAGGCTAAAGGCAAGAACCACCCAGCTTATTCAGGAGCAGAACATCTTGCCAGAGTGGCAAAGAGGGTTCACTTCCAAGGGCTGAAGCAGGAAGTAGAACACAGCAGCCAGACCCAAGCCACATGCACCTGGACAAGTTTGAACTTGGTAGATCCAGACCTGGTGCTAAGGTAATAACTCTACCTAAGCTCTACACCA